>CM061141.1:136013763-136163767 GCA_030789695.1 Scilla litardierei | reverse complement strand
CTACAGAGGCTGAACGGGCGCATCGCAGCCTTGGGGTGATTCCTTTCCAAATCAGCGGAAAGATCGCTCCCCTTCTTCAAGGTCCTAAGGAAAGCGATCGCGGAACCTCCAGACAATAGGAAGACGATACTTTGGGACGAAGACTGCTCCAGGGCGTTCGGAGACCTCAAAGAGTATCTCCGCAGCCCACCTCTCCTGTCCAAACCACGGGAAGGGGAGTCGCTGAGCCTTTACCTGGCGTGCGCAGAGGAAGCTGTGAGTTCGGTGCTGATTCGGGAGGACGGTGGGGTGCAATGGCCGGTATATTACACGAGCCAGGTCTTGAAGGGGGGGAGATGCGATACTCGCCCATGGAGAAACTGGCGTACGCCCTCGTCCTCTCAACACGAAGGCTCCGACCCTATTTCCAGGCCCACACCATACTGATCCTGACCGACTCGCAACTGGAGCAGAACCTCAAGAGATTCGATCGAATGGGAAGGATGCTAAACTGGGGAGTGGAACTGAGCGAGTTCGACCTCCGATTCAAACCGCGCACGGCCATCAAAGGGCAGGCCCTGGCCGACTTCATCGCCGAGTGCACCACGGAAGGAAATGGCCCCCTGGAGGAAGAAGGCCCAGCGACGGTAATCGCTCAACCCCTGTCCTTTCTTTCGGCTGACCACTTTCAATCAGGGGATCCAGGAGCATGGATAGTCCATATGGACGGGTCGGCCACACAGTCAGGAGGCGGAGCCGGGATTGCAATCCGATCTCCAGAAGGGAACATTGTGGAATACGCGTTGCGGTTCGAGTTCCCAGCCACGAACAACGTAGCGGAATACGAAGCAGTGATCAACGGCCTGAGGCTGGCTCTGGAGCTCGGGGCCGAGTCCGTCCGCCTCCTCAGCGATTCGAAGCTCATTGTCAACCAACTCTTAGGGAGTTACGAGGCACGGGAGGAGGCGATGCAGAGATATCTCCCTGTCGCCAGAGCGGCGATGTCCAAGTTCAAGGACGTGGAAGTCTTGCACCTCCCGCGATCAGAGAATGCGCGGGCAGATGCGTTGTCAAAGCTGGCCTCGTCCTCGCCAAAGGAACTGGGCCGCACCATCTACGTGGAGAACCTGCAGTCCCCCAGCACGGAGGAGCACGAGGTGATGGCGATCGACCAAGAACCCACCTGGATGGACCCGATCATCCGATACCTCACTCATGGAGAGGTACCGACCGATGGGGACGAACGCCGAACCCTGGAGAGAAAGGCGCTCCGATACGTGATCCATGAAGGGGCGCTCTACCGGAGACGCTGGACCAAGACGGACGTCCTCCCATACCTGAAGTGCATCGGACCGCAGGAAGCTGACTACGTCCTACGGGAGGTTCACGACGGGATCTGCGGGAATCACCACGGGGGCAAGGTAGTCGCCCAGAAGATCTTGAGGCAGGGATACTACTGGCCAACCCTGACCCAAGATGCAGCAAGCTACGTCCAAAAATGCCAAGAATGCCAGAGGTATGCCCACCACATCTCGACACCCCCGTCAGAGCTCATTCCTATCGTAAGCCCCATCCCCTTTGCGAAATGGGGGCTCGACATCCTCGGACCGTTTAAACCGGGACGAGGGCAGCGGAAGTACCTGATTGTGGCGGTAGACTACTTCACCAAGTGGGTCGAGGCCGAGCCGCTGGCCACGATCACTTGGAAGAAAGCAAAAAGCTTCGTGTGGAATTCCATCATCTCCAGGTTCGGAGTCCCACGGGCCATCGTCACGGACAACGGGAAGCAGTTCGACTCCACAGGGTTTAAAGATTTTTGCGAGGAATGGGGAATCAAGCTTCTCTTCGCCTCCGTAGCGCACCCCCAGACCAACGGAATGGCGGAAGCGGCCAACAAGTGCATCATAGAGCCCCTCCGGAAGAAAGTGAAAGACACCGAAGGAAGCTGGCCAGAAGAGCTCCCCGGGATACTCTGGTCATACCGGACGACCCACAAGGAGGCCACTGGCGAGACCCCGTTCATGCTCACCTATGGGGCCGAGGCGTTGGTACCGGTCGAGTTAGGCGAAGAATCTCTCCGCCTCAAATACTTTGACAAAGATAGGAACTCGCAGGGTCTGGAGCTTAGTCTGGAGCTCCTCGACGAGCGACGGGAGCAGGGATTGGCCACCATCATCCGCCAGAAGCAGAAGGTGGCCCGATACTACAACGCCCGGGTACGGGGAAGAAGCTTCCACCTCGGGGACCTGGTCCTCCGGAAAGCAGGCTTCAACACTGACACCGCTCGCAAAGGGAAGCTCGCGGCTAGGTGGGAGGGACCCTACAAAGTCGTCGAGGTCCTCAGACCCGCAGCCTACCGACTAGCCGATATGGAGGGGAGGATTCTCACTCACACTTGGAATACGGAACATTTACGCAAGTACTTTCAGTAAATGTATCATTTCCTATGAAATAAATTTGTTTTAAATTCATTCCTTTCCAGATAAAGCAAAAAGATATACAGGAAGAGGCCGAGGGGCATTCCCCTCCCTCATTCTTCTCCGGGGGCACCGGTGGAGCCACAGGCTGGTGGTCCACTAGGGTCTTTCCCCACACTCTGTTCGGCGTCAGGGTACATCCGGAGAGCCTCGAAGTTGACCCCCAAGAGTGGGAACTTCAGTTGGATCTCAGACTGACACCGGGCGAAGCCCTTCTCGAACACATTCGACAAGGCGGTCTCCACGAAGGAGGTGGCATACTCCGCCATGGCATCCTCAGCGATCCGGGCCGGATCCACCTCCTCAAGCCCATGCATCCGGACCTCTAAGGTCTCGATCTGGCGTTGGTGCTCCGCCCTCTCCTTCTCGATCTCCCGGGACCTCTCGTCAAGTTGGGCAAGGAGGACCCTCGCCTGCTCCTCCGCCGCTTCAAGACGATCGGAGAGCTCCAAGGTTTCGGAGGCAACAGCGGGGACGGGGGTCTGCTCGACTCCCCCAGACGCGTCGACGCCACTCAAGACCTCGGCGACCCGCGCCTCGGCATCCGACTTTGTAGTCAGAGCCAAGGCCCTCTCCCGGTCCGCATCCTCCAGAGCAGAGGACAACTCAGTTATGCGGGACTGCAAGGATTGGACCCGCGCCTCCTCTAGCTGACCTGCCTCCCCCTCCTCGCCGGGGGTCTCAGGGCCTCACCCGGCATCGGATTTGGCTTTGGGAAGCGCCACGAATTGACGCCTCATTGAGAGACCGATCGAGGACAACTGCACCAAGGCAACGAAGGTAAGACAGCGAAAGCGGCTGAAGGAAGAGAGGACGGGCAGAGACACTCTACCTGTTGGCCAGCCTAAATCACGAAGGTGGCCAAACAATCGCCCCTGACTCCGTCCAACACCACCTGATCGGGAGGGAGACAACTGTTCTCGGCCACTCGAGCGGCGGCGCCACGACTCGAAAACACCGACTCCTTCTCCCCCACAGGAAAGCGTGGAAGAAGAAGACCCTCCCCCGACGAAGGGAACTCGCCAGGAGTAGAGCGGAATGCGCCAAGAAACCGATCGTAGGCATCAGGGAGAGAGCCGTCCGGGAGAGGTGAAGGGCCAACCCACGGCCATGCGACCTCAACAGGAGCAGGTTGAGGTTGATCAGCAGCCCGTGGGGCATCAACCCCCTCAATCCCCTCACGGATCCTCTTAGAAGGCCCCAGCAAGGGGAGAGAGGGGGATGGCACCTTCTTCCTTTTGGATCCTCCTGTCGCGGCCACGACCCGCTGCTTCTTCCGGACCTCCAGCACATGATCCCTTCGGCGCAGATCCGGATCGGGGACCTGCACGTGAGTGCTGGCGGGAGAAGGACCAGGGGGAAATCCACCTGCACTCAAAGGAGAAATGAGAGACCAAGCAGAGCCTAGACAACCTCGAATGGCGAATACCCGGAAGAACTTACCCAGGGGCCACACCGTCTTACGCAAATTATGATCACTAAGAAGGACGTCAATCGAGCGCTCCCTCGCAGGAATCGCCAGCATGTCCTTCGCCATCTGTCGCTCAGCGACCGTCGGCTCACCCAGATCGAGGATGACTGCTCCGGCCGCCTCCCACCGAACCGGGAAGGGTACACTCGACGGGAACGTGACAAACACATATTCCCCCTTCCAGCGTTTCAAGGAGCTCGGCAACCCCAACACCAGGGTCATCTTCGGGCAGGAGCTGATGTAAATCCACACCCCTGATTGTTGGTGGCTCAGCCGGTAGAACTGGGCAAAGAGACGAAGAGAGGGCGCCACTCCCCTCAGCATGCAGACAACAACGAACCCGACGAGGAGCCCGACGGCGTTGGGACAGAATTGACACAGGCACACGTTGTGGGCCTGAAGGAATTCGACGACAAAAGGATGGAGCGGGAAACGAAGCCCGAAGCGGAAACACTTCTCGTATACTCCGACCTCATTGGAGCCAGGAAGGCAGACCCGCTCGTCAGCCCCGGGGGCACGAGCCGAGTAGGGCGGAAGCAGGTAGGCGGAGCGCAGACTTCCGATGGCGGTGGCACAGATCGACGAAGGCCACGACAAGACCTCTGTGGGCACCCCAGAAAGATCGCCCCCGTGCCGACGGATCGCCGAAGGAGGGCTACCCGCCAGAGCGGTGTCGCGCTCCGGACGACCCGAACCCGTGGCAGAGGAAGATGACATGAGGCAGAGCAGAGGAAGAATAAGGATCATCGCAAAGAAGAAGACGGCGAGATGGCGGCTCACGAACCCCTCGGTTTCTCAACTTAAGACGATCCCGCGAACGGTGAGGATAAGCTTGCCGCTACACGTAGCAACATCAGAGGACCGACGGCGCTTCGGAGCCCGCGCCTTAAAAATATCGAACAGGCCAACCCATGATGACGACTAATAAATGAGTCGGCATCGACTGGCGAGCTTGTCAAATTCGGCAGAAGTCACATCGGCCGAGCCGAACCGGCCAAGGCCGACCGACCCGACCGATGGGGGCAATTGTTACGCCTATTTGACCGAGACCCAAAAGACACGAGCCCAGGAGCCCGGCTGCAGACCGAGAGCCCACCTGCGCCTTCAAGCCCACTCTACAAGGCCCAATAAGGGGCCCTCTCGAATGTCGATCCGACCCGGCCACGATAACCCGCTGGTGACTCGCCCACTCCAGCGATAACCGCTCCCCCGATCGCGCGACCACTAAATGACGATAATGGGGAGGTGCTGGCATGACGCAGGAGGTGGCGGTGGAAGGGCGGATTGAGGGAGCACGATTGAGGGCGGGCGAGGGACGTGGGCCAGAGGCACTCGCACGGGAACTCTTTAAAAGGGCTAGGAGGACGACGAAGCAAAGGACCGCATCTCAGGTATCTAAAACCTAAGGTACTCCACCAACGCACTAGCTCCCCCATCCCATCTCCTTCCTCCCCCGCTCGCGCCGTGAGACGCCGTTCCGATCTCCTCACGAGTCGAACCGTCTCCACCGGGCCTCCTCTTTCAGATCTCTATCTGACTTAGGCATCGGAGGGGATTTGGCCGGAACCTAGGTCCGGCCCCCTGACGAGCGTTCTCGTCTTCGCAGGTGGACAGCGGATCAACGGGCCGAGGCTTCCCCTCGCCCCTCTCCAACCACACTATCAGCTGGACGAGTGAGGCTTCCCCTCACCGTCCGCCCACCGAGGCCGAGCACAACCTTCCGAGGCCGAGCGTCTCAACTAGGTCTGAGGCTTCCCCTCGCCCTTCGCTGACCGCGCATCCAGCAGGACAACCGAGGCTGCCCCTCGTCTTCCTTCCTCCGAGGTCGTGCTCGACCGACCGAGGCCGAGCGTCTCAGCCTGGGTCGAGGCTTCCCCTCGCCCCATCTGCACCGATTCGAAGCCCCCGAGGGACCCAAGTGGGCCCCTTGACCACGTTGACCGGGTTGTCCACGGTCAACGCTCTGTAGTGAGAAAACACTCTGAAACAATATGTATAATGACCTAACAACTAACCTAACAACTAACATGATAATAAAACACAGTCTTATATAGCCTAACCCTAACTATACTATCTATTCAAAAAACTACATACTAACCTAGCTACTAACAAAATCAGCAAGCTAACATCTCCCAAGCTATGTGTTCTTCTCTGTTTGTTGCAGGTGATGGAGAGGGGAGGGGCGCCAGGGTGCTGGCGGTGAGAGGCAACCTGCTGCGGAAGCAGAGCGGTGGTTACGGCCAGCTGGACGTCGGGGAGCCGGAGAGAGGTCGAGGGGGTCGTCGCCGTTGGAGACTGGAGGGTTATCGACGGGAGGATAGGTGTTCGGAGTAATGGGTGTGCATCAGGGCTGCGGGAGGGAGAGGCGACGTGCGGCGTTGGCTCTGCAGGCGGAGGGATCGAATTTGGCCGGAGTTAATTGAGCAGGCGGGGTATTGGCTTAAGGGAGAGAGGTGCCGGACGATGGCTTTAAGGTGGACGCGTGCGGCCTAGGTTGCATAAGGGAGAGGGGTCGTGCTAGGGTTTTTATAAGGGGAAAGGGTTGAGTTCAGGTTCCCCTTGTGCTTTAGAGGTGAGGAGAGAGAGAAGCCTGGGTTCATGGGGCTTGGGTTTATAGAATAGGGTGACTGCTATGGTTTATTTTTGTAAAGAAGTTGAGACAGTGGATATACGAAATAGGAGGTGTTGGGTATTATTTGTAGGGGCTAGGATTTATTTTTGCTTAAGGTTTCTGTAGAGATAGGCTGTAGGTTTTATTTCTTAGGGTTAAAAAAATGCATGGGTTTTGGCCTGGGTTGTGTTTTACTTTTGTTTTTTGTTTTTTTAAATGTGTAAAGGTTTGCGGCTGTGTGAGTGTTGCATGCGTGAGTTGGAGTTAGGTTAGAGTTTTAGGGTTGAAGAAATAAAATAGGAATGGTTTTAAATTAAAAGTTTTGTTTTTAATAAAAACTGATTTAGTATTAATAATATTTGATTTGGGGGAATTAAGAGCAATAGATAAAAAGGAAAGTTTGAATAATATTAATAATTAGAGGAATAATGGTTTTGATGAAGGAAATTCTTCTAAAATAGCCAAAGGTTTAATTATGTTTTAAAAAGAAAGTTTTTAAAAAAATTTGACCTTTGAATTTCGAAAACATTTGAATTATAAAACATTTGAATTTTAAATATTAAAACATTAATAACATGATTAATAAGCTAACTAATTAGTAAATTAAAGAGATCAATACATCAAAGTATAACAATTAAGATATACATAAATACAAATCAGTTTCAGTCTATCCGAAAATACAGGTCATTACACAAATTGAATCTTAAAACACAAAGTCTTAATTATAAGCGTATGAAGATGATGTTTATCATTCGAGACCTATAGCTGCTGTTGTCGATCTTATATCTTATAATTTCTCTGTTGCTGCAAATTATGACAATGGTCAAGAAAATTAATATGCTTAAGGAGTAAGAAGAAGAAGCTCAAGAGCTGAAGAGAATGAAGAGAATGAGGCATGTAGCCATGCACGATGAGTAATTGTGGCTAATTGTATACAGTTTTGGTCCACACACACAACGGTTACAACTTTTGTCGGTTGTGCATGCTGAGCAAAACTTGGTAATTGTACAGTTTTGCTAAGCACACACAACGTTCAATAATTTTACCGGATGTGCGCACTGAGTAATTTGGGTAACTGTAAATAGTTATGCTCCACACACACAACGGTTACTACCTTTGACGGTTAAGCTCATTGAATAAATGTTTGTAATTGTAGACAGTTGTGCTCAGCTCGCACAACATTCAATTCTGTTGTCGTTTGTGCGAGCTGAGTAATTGTGGTTACTTTAAGTTAGCATCACACAATTTTGTAATGTGCTGCAATTGTATCAAATTTAATGACATTGTATTAAGGTCTGTATTCCAGCTTACTACAACATTTATGCATTCAAATGTACATAACACAATAAAGTATAAACTACATCTAAACATTTTGCAACATCACAATTTGGAACTGGTAAACAATTCAAGCACTGGACTACACTCGGGATACTTGAATTTCCACCATGAAAAAATTTCAATTTTGTTGCCATTTATAAGCTGCTCTTCAGCTCCATCAGCGTCACTTGCTTCAAGTATCTTGGTCATCTGTCCCCTATATGCATTGAAGAAGAATCAGTGATGAACACAAAACAAAGCATAATTAAGTAAAAGTATTGTACAGGTAGACTTAGAATAAGATAGAACATTTATTATCATCAAGCAGTGATGTCTGAAACTAAGGATCAAAGAACATATGCAAGCAGTGAAGTCTGCAATGAATCGGCTGTGGCTGGAAGAACATATTCAACAGTGATAGCTTCAATGACGACGAACAGAACATATGAAGGAGCAAAGAACATCTTCAAATCAATATATATGTGATGTATTCTATTTCGGCATCACATCACTTGCCGCTAGTATATTTTCCATCTTTAAGTATTGAAGACGGAGCAATGTTGAAGGAAAAAATAGAACAATTTATAGACGAATTGGACTGGCTATGGATGAGGATGAGAATACAGTAAAGTTAGTGGGAGGCAACACAAGAGACCCCGTGAGCCTACAACAAATTGCTCATGATTATACAGAAGAATGCTCGTGAATCTACATCAGATTGATATCAACCAGATGTTGTTCGTAATAATTTATTACCGTTGTGGTGCGCGTTGAGCAAAATTGATAGCCTCTAACAAAATTGATCAACACGCACAACCGGCAAAAATATGGCAGGTGTGCATGGTGAGCAAATTATTTATGATTTATCAAAACATCTCAAATCGCAAAACGAGCATATAGTTAGACCGTTGTGCGCATTGAGCAATAGGTATTTTAGATAACACAATTGTTCAATCGATGTAAGTAAGAGAAATATTTCACCAATATTTTTGTAAACTTGTTTAAGTAGCACAATGCTCGATATAGAGGAATACATTGACATCACAGAGAGATTGTCCACACGTTAAAAGTAACCACTCCTTTAAGAAATCTGGTGCTTTCTCTAGTCGATGCATTAGCTGAATTTTTTTCTCGTAGTATGGTTTTTGCTCGACGCGCACAATAGTTAAAATCTGGATAAAGTTTACTTGACGTTGTGCCCTTGGAGTTCGAAAGTACCCCGTTCTTCCTCGATATGCACAACGGGGTATAATTTTATCTGTTGTGCATGATGATTAATATTTCTTCAAAAATAAAATCTATTACCCCACGCGCACAATCTGTATGGCATGCTGAGTAATAATACTCTCCTCTAAACTGTTTTAATACTGTGCACAACGCGTTATAATTTAGAAAGTTATGCGTGCTGACTAAAATCTTATGTATATTCACGGGCACTACTTTGTAGACTCACAAGGTCTCTTTTGTAGACTCACAGTCACTCTACTGTAGACTCATCCTCATCCAAGGGCAGTTCAATTCGTCTATAAATGGCTTCCCTACCACAAGCCCACTTCAATCACTACACTTCGATTGATGTGAAAGGCATGAGTAAGAAGTAACCCTGGTCAGATAGTTATGTTGGCTCACACGCGGAGTAGCCCTCGATCGTATAACTGGCCAGCCCGCAAAGTCATTCTAAGTCATCCCCGACGGTATAGCTGGCTCGCCCCGCAAGGAGGTGCCCCTCGACTGTAAAGCCGAGTAGCCCACGAGGGCAAAGTAAGGTCATTTCTGATCATATAGTTAGCTCGGCTCGCGAGGGTGTGGCCACTGATCATATAACCGAATAGCTGTGAGGGCAAAGAAAGGTTATCCACCGTTCTCTTTCCCCGAATCTACTCTCACTTCTCTCTCATATTTCGGTTCGCATCAAGATCTCATCGTCCAAATTTAGCACGTTTTGCAACCAGATATTGGCGACAATATATCCCGTAGATAGCCACTTCATTGCAAACGACACTCATATCTAGCCTAAGACGGCAGAAAATCGGCACGACGTTAATAAACGCAATGAAGATGGTCGCCTGATGAACTCATGGAAGTTGAAGGGGAAAGCACACAGATCATGCCGACAATATATCCCGTAAAGCGCCACTTCATTGCAAACATCTACGAAGACAATCATATGTATCAGTTTGTAAGAGTAAAGGCAAATGTATCAGTTTGGATCTGTATCAGTATGTACACCAATATAGTTGAATGGTTCATTTTTGAATATGTCATCAGAATGAATATGTATGTTACAGTATGAATGTGTTTGCTTAAATTTGAATATGTATCAGTTTGGTTCTGTATCAGTATGTACATGAAAATATTTGAATGGTTCTTTTTGAATATGTCTTAGATTGAATATGTATCAGAATTAATCTAAAAGTTTGCATGTAGGCATGTTTCTGAATCAGATTAAGTATGATGCAAATTGGAATGAGAATGATTGACTATTGTGTTGCGCATTGAACAAAATTGATAGCCTCTAACAAATACGCTCAAAGCGCACAACCGACAAAATTATTCCCGTGGGGCACGTTGAGCAATTTTGTTATCGTCTCAAATTTTGCTCAACGCGTACAACATGCATAATTATGCTAGGTGTGAGCATTTAACAATTGTTTATAAACTACCATCAATGGGCAACATGAACACTCTGGTCATTGCTATGGCATAGAAAATTGTGTTAAGGTAAAGAAAATTGCTAAATGCGCATGACTGGCTTCATAGGCTGTTTTTCGCGGTGTGGAAATTTGTATTCCCATAAGGAAATTTCACCGAGCACACCGGACATAATTTTGCCAGTTGTGCGCGTTGAGCAATTTTTTTCGTGGATAACAATTTATCTCAACACGTACCACAATAGTCATTCATTATTGCGCAGAACATTTGGTTAGTATCAATCTGCTGTATATTCATGAGAACTCTACTGTATATTCACGATCACTGCTCTGTAGACTCCCAAGGTCTCTTATGTAGACTTACGGTCCAAATATATACCCATTGTGCGCTATGAGCAACTTAGTTACACCATAAAAAAATTTGCTCACCGTGCACAAATGCCTTACTTTTGCCTGTTGTGCTCATTGAGAAATTTTGTCAAAGGCTAACAATTTTGATCAACATGCACCACAACGGTGAAACATTCTTGGGAACAACATCTATCTGGTATCGATCTGATGTAGATACACGAGCTTTAATATGAATTTGGAAATTTGGACCGGTGGAAAATTTGGACCGTTGTGTGCTTTGCGCAATAGGCCTATTTGATAATAATATTGACCGATGAGTTAACAAGGCTTTGATATGAAGCAAGAAATTTTTATATACTATATGTAACAATTTTGTACTATATTGCATGAAATATACTACCTGCATCTGTCCTGGAGATATTAGTATAAATGTGCTGAAACTGGATCTCTTTAAAACTGTATCTATAAAAACTGATGTATCTTATATTTTAGTTCAAAATGCAGCCATTGTGGCCTAAAATTCATATGTCTGCGGGTCCAAATTGAAACTTAATATCCAAAGTAGTAATTATGAGCGTATGAGGATGATGCCTATCATTCGAGAAATCTATCTGTTGATGCCGATCTCATATCTTATAATTTCTCTGTTGATGCAGATCCTACCACTTGTCAAGAAATCATTCGAGAAAATGTTTCCATTCAACAAAAATATCCCCTTTTACACCGAAACAAAAAGGAGAAACAAAAAAGGGTTCACTCCACCTATGATGCAGGAGCTCGCGAAGAGGCGTCCTGAGGCTCTTCGTCTTCTCCCGAACCAGTAGGGTGCCCAGGGATAACCAGATGACGGGGAATCATTCTTCGGACCTGCTCCTCGAAAGATAGGAAACCCTCCCAGAAGGACCTCACAATCGTCAGAGCTAAAATGTCCTCGTACGCCTGGAATCCATCCCGGAGAGACTCCACGATCCTCGGAGCCAGGACATCCCCATAACCCCTCTGGACCTCTTCTACGATCCGAGTGGGTCCACTTGATATACGGCATCTAGATCGGCCCAAAGATCAGCTTTCTCCTTACTTTACACATCTCGGGCGAGGGACATTGCATCCTCAGCATCCTTGGCCGATCTCTTGACGACCCCCAAGCCTCCATCAGACTTCCCACCTCCGATGTGAGCTCTGCAACTCTCTGTTGTAACTGGTGGGCCTCCCTGTGGGCCTCCTTAGCTGATTGTTCGGTCGCCTCAGCCCTCAGGTGCTCCTTCGCCAAGGCTAACTCAAGCCTATCTACCTGCTCCGAGCAGTGATGCGCCTCTACAGCAAGCATGGGCACCTACGAGACGGAAGGGGTGAATGTCGCCCGCGTCAAAACAGAAGTAGAAGAAGAAAGGGACCAACCAGTTGGATCTACCATACCAGAGAGTCTGCCAGTTTCCTGGAACGAACGCCCCTAACAAGGAGCAGTCCCTCGAAAGGATAGCACCATGTGCCAGTTGGATGGCCACATTACGGTCGATGAAAACCGACCCCCAGCCGGGACATCCGGACCGGCCCCATGCGCAAAGAACGCTCCGCCGAACCGACCGGGGTGCGCTCTTCATGATGGGTAGAAGAGAACTCCACCATAATCTGGGGGTTCACCCCAGAGGAAACCGGTTGATCGCGCACCACCGAGGGACCACTCTCACTCTTCTTCTTCTTCCCTTCGGGCCCTTCAGACCCCGAGTGAGAGCGTCTCTTCCTCTCCCCCTGATTTTCGGTCGACACACGGGAACCCTGCTCGATGGCCGCCACGGCCCCCTCTCCGAGAACGAGACCGGCGGGAGCATCAATCGGATCCGCCACGATGGGAGAAGATTCGACCGTGACCAAAGGTGAAGGGGGAGGAACGCCCACCTGCCTTGACACACCAATCAGTGGATCGGCTGCCAAGACTCTCCTCCTCCACAGTACAACCTGGCCCATTGCCGGATGAACTTCCCCGACCACCCGAAGATCCTCGATGCCAATAGTTGAGTTGCTGAACGTCTTGACTAAACTCCCGACATGCCATCTCTATAAAAAAGATGAAAATCAGGGTAATAATCAATGAGGAAATCAGAATTTAAAAGGCCAAAGGTTTATACGGAAGGTAACTTTGAATCCAAGCCGTCAGAGGGGGACACGTGGCAACATCTCACAGAAGGCGGCACTTCGAATCCCGCTCCCTAAGGGCGGGTGAATTCCAACTTCGTGCTACTGACCTTCACTCAATGCGATTGCCTAGACTGACATACCCGTCAAATCTACACGAATCACATTCCTCGGACCGAACGGTTAAAATCCGAACGGCCCGAGCGATGGGGGACAGTCGATACAACACACACAAAATGGGCTAAGACGGAACGTGTCAATTCCATGATTCAAGCCAATGTGCATTGTCAGAATTAGGACCCAGCCTAAATTGTACCATAAAACCCAAATTTTTACTTATGATCGTATTAGGAAGATGCCTATCATTCGAGAAATCTTTCTGTTGATGACGATATCATATCTTCTAATTTCTATGTTGATGAAGATCCTGCCACTTGTTAAGAAATTTAATGTGCTTACCGATTAAGAAGAAGTAGCATAAGAGCTGAAGAGAATGAAGAGATTGATCTTCCGTTTATGTTCACGATGAGTAATTGTGTGTAATTGTATACAGTTTTGCTTCGAGCAAACAAGGGAATGTTAAATAACCCGGTTGTGTGCGATGAGCAAAACTTGGTAACTGTAGAAAGTTTTGCTCAGCGCGCACAACGTTCATTTCTATTGCCCGTTGTGCGCGCCAAGCAATTTTGTCTTGTGATTAATTAGTGTCCAGGTGCAAATGCAAGCTGATATAAATAAAAGTATCACTTCTACAGAATAAAAAAATGAATTTGCATAGTGATACATGTGTTTTGCTAGAGCATAAATGCAACCAATAAGACATTAAACGCCTCGTTTTCGGGGAAACATGGATAAATCATAAACCCTAAACTAGTATCCACAAAGAATCTTGTAAACCTTATGAAGCAAATAAACCCTAGATCTGTACCTTTTCGATATTTTGTACGGGTTACAGATCGAAATCATGCTCTGAGAAAAATAAAGACAGTGTTAACAATTACTCAATGCGCACAACGGCTTATAAATTTGTCTGTTGTGCGCTCTGAGTAATTATTCGTTTATGTAGACAGTTTTTCTCAACGTGCACAAATGGTTATAATTTGACTCGTTTCGAACTGAGTAATATTTCATACCACGCACAACGGTCCATATTTTAACAAATCACATAATTGTATATATTTTTCCTCAGTTTCCACAATGGTCACAACATACCTATGATTATACACGTCTCTCCATTTAATCTGGGAATCAACAGAGGAGGTCTCGGAAATATACAGAAGAGTCCTCTGAATCTAAAGCAGATTGATATTAGACATATGTTTTTCCCAATAATGATTGACTGACGTGGTGAGCGATGAGCAATATTGGTGGCCTCGATCAAAATTTCTAAACACGCACAAGGTCACTCCTTTTGCCATTTGTGCATGCTGAGTAATGTATATTACGTTCAACAATTTTTACTAAGAAATTTCAATGCTGGAATTTGATTCAAGTTAGCATCAATGTATATATCACCTATCACACTTTCGTAATGTGCTGCAATTGTATCAAATTGATTGACATTGCATTAAGGTCTGAATTCCAACATAGTACAACAGTTATACATTCCAATATACATAACACAACAAAGTAGAAACTACATCTAAACATTTTGCAACTTCACATTTTAGAACTGGTTTGAAATTCAATCACGGGTCTTTCATATGGATACAAGGATTCCTAATACGAGAAACGGTTTAAAGTCATTTTGAACCGATCAAGCAAAATGGCATTCATCAACAGCTCCATCTGCACGCACCATCGTCACTTGTCGCTAGTATCTTGGCCTTCTGTCCCCTGTATGCGTTGAAGAATAATCAGTGATGAAAAGAAAAAATTCATAATTAAGTAAATATATTGTATAATTAGATAGATCAGTTAGTATCATTAAGAATATTGCAACATCACATTTTGGCAGGGGTATGAAATTTACTCATGGGTTCCTTCGTCTAAGCACAGAGAGAAATGTATCCGCACAGTTTCTGAGCAACTTGAGAAAAGTGAGAAGTGTAGCAAGGGACTTCAGATGCCAGTTTGAGCACTTCCAGATAGAAAATGGAACTGCTAGAAATGTAATAAAGCATTCGAGAACATTTGAAGGAGCAAAGAACATCTTCGACAACGTATATATGTGATGTCTCCAATTTATGCATCACGTCATTTGCAAGAATTGATTGATTGAATTCTACTTGAGCTGAGAACAAATCTGGATAACTTTAGAATTGATTGATTGAATTCTACTTGAGCTGAGAACAAATCTGGGTACGAGTTGGCAAAATTGTTATTATCCTCTTAAAAATTTCACAACGTGAAGAACAGACAAAAATACATTTGGTTGAAAAACTCCTTATAAATAATACTGTATAGAAAAACACAGCTGACCCAATTTTACCTCGGCCCGAGGGCTCATTTAATGCTTTTGCATGCAGTAGTCACCCTCACACATTTGCACTTAATGCAACAGAGTAGGTTCACTTGTATTTAATGCATTAGACCAATTGTGTTTGCCCAACGCGCACAACAGTCCAAATATATGCCCATTGTTCACGTTGAGCAATTTTGGGTGGTGGGTAATTAGCGTCTAGGTGTAAATGCAAGCGGCTATATATACTTTTGTCAGTTGTGCGTGTTGAGTTATTATTGGTAATTGTATACAGTTTTGATCTGTGCCCACAACGTTCACTTATGGGGCCAGTTGTGCGCGCTGAGTAATTATGGTTACTTTAAGTTAGCATCACGAAATTTTGTAATGTGCTGCAATAGTATCGAATTTAATGACATTGTATTAAGGTATGTATTCCATCAAACTATAACATTTATGCATTCAAATGTACATAACACAATAAAGTAGATACTACTTCTAAACATTTTACAACATCACATTTTGGAACTAGTATGAAATTTATACAAGGGACTATCCTATGGATACATAGATTCCCACCGTGAAAAAAATGTCAAGCACGATTCCATGTATGAGCAGCTCCATCCGATCCATTAGCATTACTTGCCGCACGTATCTTTGCCATCTGTCATCTGTTTTGGCCTGTATGTATTGAAGAAGAATCAGTTATCAACACAAAAAATAGCATAAATAAGTAAAAATATTGTATAATTAGACTGAGATAGATGAAGATATAACATTTGTTATCATCAAGCAGTTATGTATGCAATGAAGCTGAATAGAACATACGAAGAGTCAAAGAATATCTGCAAGATGTGATGGACGATAATGAAGCTGGTGTGGCTGCAAGAACATCTTCAAGCAGAGATATCTGCAATGAAGATGACCAGAACATATGAAGGAGCAAAGAACATCTTCACGTCCATATAAATGTGATGTATTTAATTTCTGCTTCATGTCACTTGTCGCTAGTATATTGGCCATCTTTGTGTGTTGTAGATGAAGCATTCATGAAAACAAAAAAAATACAAAAAATACAAGGTTGAAGAAAAAACATTGTATAAGAAGAATCAAAGAGAATCAGATAATGGAACTATCATCATGTATGGTAGAGGTTGATATTGATTAGGTCTTGTGGGTATGTAAGCCATTTACAGACGAGTTGGACTAACCATGGATTAGGATGAGACCACAGTAGAGTAACTATGAGGCTACAGAAGTGAACCCGTGAGTCTATAGCGAAGTGCTCATGTATATACTGAATAGTGCTCGTGAATCTATAGCAGATGGATACCAGCCAGATGTTGTTCCCAAGAATGTTTGAATGCAGTGGTGCCCGATGAGAAAAATTCCTCAAACATATACCTTTTTACTCAACGTGTACAACGGGCAAAAATACATCTAGTTGGTATTAGCAAAGAGCAAAATCTATATTAGAAAATATTAATATTTCTAAAACATATACCTTTTTACTCACCGCGCACAACGGGTCATATTGTAACAACTCACAGAATTGTAAATATTTTTGCTTAGTGCTCACAAAGGTCACTACTTTTGCCCATAGGGCGGGCAGATTAACTCTGAGTAATGGAATACAGTTTTGCTCATACGACAAGTTCTCTTGTCGTGAACATTTTCTCCACAAACACTGCATTTTTGAGCAGCTCCATTAGCGCGCACCATCGTCACTTGCCGTATGTATCTTGGCCATCTGTCCCATGTATTCGTTGAAAAAGAGTCAGTGATGAACACAAAAAAATCATAATAGAAACAAATATATTTTATAATTAGAAGCAGAAATAATCAGATAGTGCAGTTAGTATCATAAAGAATATTGCAACTTCACATTTTGGCATTGGTATGAAATTCAATAATGGCACTCGTATGAAATTCTTATTAGCAAAGAGAGAAATGAGGCTGCACAGTTTCCGAGCAGTGAGGGTAAGGTGAGTGCACAGTATGAGAGGTGATTCCTTGGTGTCACCCTCATGCTACTGGCAATGTTATGAAGCATTCCCGTACATCAGGTGCTTCTTCTGAAGGAGCAAACAACATATTCGATTTAATATAAATGTGATGTATCCAATATCTGCATCACGTCAATTGCCGCTAGTATATTGGCCATCTTTATGTGTCGTTGACGAAGCATTCATTACGAACAAAAAATAGCATGTTAAAAACATATATTGTATAAGTAGAATAATATAGAATACTATCATCAAGAAGTGTAGTGGTTGATGATGTCTAGTGGGTAGGGAATCAATTTTATAGACGAATTGGACTGGTTATGGATGAGGCTGAGACTACAGTAGATTTACTGTGATGCTACAGAAGAGAAACCGTTAGTCTACAGATGGGAGCTCGTGAATATACAGAAGATTGCTCGTGAATCTATGGCAGATTGATACAAGCCAGATGTTGTACCCAATAATGGTTTACATTTGGTTGGGATCTAAAAATTATCTCAACGCACAGAACATGCAAAATTACATTTGGTTGGGATTAGCAAAGAGCAAAATCTATATTTTACATTTATCAACTGATTTGAATTCTAGGATTGCTTAAGACTAGCAAAGAGTGGCTGGGATTTGATTTTGGGGAATGGAAGGATGAGATGTATTTTGAGAGAGTACTGAACATTTGGTTGGAAAACTCGTAATAAATAATCATGTATGGAAAAACGCGGTTGATCATCTTTTACTTGACCCGAGGGCACGCATTTAATGCATTTGCATGCAGTAGTCACCATCATAATCACACATTTGCACTTAATGCAGAACAGTAGTTTCACTTGCGTTTAATGCATTAGACCATTTGTGATTGCTCAACACGCACACCGGTATAAATAAATGCCCCTTTTGTGCATTGAGCAATTTTGGGTGGTGATTAATCAGTGTGCAGTTGTAAATGCAAGCTGCTATATATATAATTACTAGAAATAACCCGATTTGACCCGTTTTTCACACGTTGCGTATGAAGTGCAAAGGAGTAAACTTGCATTGTATTTTTCTATACAGCATAGTCTCTTAGGCTGTATTAGTCTGTAAACAGTAAACTTAGTGTTGTCTTTTCACTTGTGCGTCTTGGAAGTTGGACCTTTGAACTGACAACCCAAAGATAATTCAAGAAATGGACTTGTATTATCTACTTTGTATTTTCGTATACAGCCTTTACAGGCTGTCTTGATCTTGTCTTGTGTGTCTTGGAATTGCCGAACCGAAGATATGGACAAAAGTAAGCCGATATTCTTGCCAACTGAAAACCCATCAAGAGTCCCATCACCATCTTTACATTATATTTGCTGCAATGTTGAATGATTTATTTGGCATTTCTGACCATTAATTTTCCCCTTATTTTGTGTTTTTTCTTAATTATTGTGATTTTTTATTGACCATTGTGTGCGCTGAGTAATTATTTGTTACGACAGTTTTGCTCAACGCGCACAGCTAGGTGTAATTTGACAAGTTGTGCGCACTGAATTATATTTCGTAAATGTATACCTTTTTACACACATCGCACAACGGGTCATATTTTAAAAAATCAAAGAAATGTATATATTTTTGCTCAGTGCTCGCAATGGTCATTATTGTTGCCCGTAGGACGGGATGATTAATTGTGGGTAATAGATTATGCAATACAGTTTTGCTCAGCACACACAACGTTCAGGGTATCTGACTATTGTGTGCGATAATTTATTATGGTTAATAGCATACAGTTTGGCTCAGTGTGCAAAACGGTCACAACTATGTCTAGTTGTGTGATCTGAGTAATTGTGGATAACCAGATACGGTTTTGCTCAGCCCACACAGCAGTCAAACAAATCGATGTGACCTTTGTGCGCGCTGAGTAATTGTGTGTAAACATAAATAGTTTATCACACCGTATAGCATGACAATCACAACTTTTGCACGTTGTACGCGCTGCGTAATTTATATTTCGGTAAACAATTTTTACTCAGTAATTTCAACGTCGGACATTGATTCAAGTAAGCATCAATGTATATATCACCTATATCAATTTTGTAATGTCCTACATTTGTATCAAATTAAATGACATTGTATTAAGGTATGAATTCTAACATACTACAACATTTATGCATTATAATGTACATAACACAACAAATTTGAAATTACAGCTAAACATTTTTCAACTTCACATTTTGGAGCTGGTTTGAAATTTAATCACGGGACTATCCTAAGGATACATTGATTCCCTATACGAAAAACTTTTCAAAGTAATGCTGAACAGCTCAAGCAAGATGGCATTTATGATCAGCTCCAATAGTGCACACCATCGTCACTTGCCGCACGTATCGTGGCCATCTGTCACCTGTATTCGTTGAAGAAGAATCAGTGTTGAACACACAAAAATCATAATTGTAACGAATATATTTTATAAGTAGATGCAGAACTAATCAGAGAGAGCATTGAAACGAATATGGTTTATCAAAACTGCTCAAAGCGCAAAACAGGCATATAGTTGGACCGTTGTGGCATTGAGCAATAGGTATTTTGGATAACACAATTGTTCAAACGACATAAGTAAGAGTAATATTTCACCAACAATTTTGTAAACTTGTTTCGGCAGCATAATGCTCGATTTAGTGGAATACATTGACATCACAGAGAGATCGTCCATCACGGTAAAAGTAACCACTCGTTTAACGAATCCGATGCTTTCTCTAGTCGATGCATTAGCTGAAAATTTTAAGACTGTCGCAAGCCACGAAGGTAGAAGGTACCAATGAGACTGTCAACTTCCAAGAAATTTTGGAGCGAGATCGCAACACTCTTAAAGAGAGGGGTATTAATGATCAAGCTCGGGTGGAGGAGACGGGAAAAAAGGAGAGATTTTGAGGAGAAGTTGGTTGATCTGCATTGTTTGATGTTGTTCGTCCAGCTACGAGCGGAAACAGAAGCGCACCACCATCAGTGTGTGTCCCTGTATGCGTTGAAGAAGAATCAGTTATGAACGCAAAAAAAGCATAATTTTAAATTAGGCATCTCCAACCCATCACTCAAAATTTGGAGGGATGTGGTAGAATATATCTAGAATATAATCCACAAATGGAGGGTGAGAAATGGAGGGTGCTCCAACCCAATCCTCCATTTTTCTTATTCGTCTTCCCATTTCAACTTTTTTATTTCCTTTTCCCCTCCCTCTTCACCCGACATTTTCTCCTCCTCACGCCAAAAAATGGTGTGACACTGTTCACAATCGCTAACAATGGCATTCGTTTGCTGGTCGATTGGAGCGAATCGCATGCCAAATCTATAAATTTAGCGTACGATTGGAGATGCTCCCGCTTTTGTAGAACGTATGAAGGAGAAAATAACATCTTCGAGTACATATACATGCGATGGCTTCAATTTCTTCATCACGTCAATTGCCGGTAGTATATTGGACATCTTTGTGTGTTGAAGACGAAGCAGTGATGAACAAAGGGATAAATTTAGCATGTTGAAGAAAAAATATTGTATAAGTAGAAAAAGATAGAATCAGATAGAATATTATCATCAAGAAGTGTAGTGGTTAATGGGGTTTTGTGGGTAGGGATGCCATTTATAGACGAATTGACCTGGCCTATTGATGAGGATGAGACTACAGTAGAGTTACTGTAAGTCTACAGGATAGCCCGTGAGTCTACAGAGGAGTGATATTGAATACACAGACGAGTGAATCTACAACAGATTTTTACCAGCCAGATGTTGTTTCCAAGAATGTTTGACCTTTGTGGTGCACATTGAGCAAAATTGATAGCCTCTAAGAAAATTGCTCAACGCGTACAACATGTAAAAATTTAGCAGTTGTGCTGGTTGAGACAATTATTTATGTTTATATAATATTACTCATAATTTCATATAAGCGAGTGATGTTACATAATGGGACACCATCAAATCCAACAATGTGACACATGAGTATCATTTACATAGAGCAAAATATGACATACGTATATGCTAACATAATGTGACACCATAACATGCACATGCTCTAACAAAATACAAGACACCATATCCCTTAACAAAAGATTGATACGTACAAATTGTGCTCGTTGAGCAAAAATGATACCTTCTAACAACATTGCTCAGCGTGCACAATGTGAAAAATTATGTCTGTTGTGTGCACTGAGCAAGTCTTTTCATGTTTAAATAAATTTCTCAAAGCGCACAACGGGTATATGGTTAGACCGATGTGCACATTGAGCAATAAGTCTATTGGATGACAAAATTGTCAAATCCCCGTAAGAGTAATTTTTCACCAACATTCCCTTTATTACTCAGCAGTGAGCTGTACAGGTAATATTTTTGCCGGCTGTGCGCATTGAGTAATATTTATGAAACTTGATATTTGTTATATATGGTGATGGCGAAAATACAAAATAAGACAGTATCGCTCATCACTAATCATAGTACAAATGTATTTTATATAAGCCAGATACAACACATTGTGTCATACATCACAAGTAAGGTCACATAAAAATGTGACAACCGTATACATAAAAGTATACCACCCTTAAACCCAAAACAATATACAAACCAAAAAAACCAAAGAATATCTAACCACAATCACTCTTCTCCATCAATGATAAAAAATACATTATAAGACAAAAGAAATGCTGGTGGAAGGCCCTTCCAACATATAAAACTTGGAGGAGGTGGTGGTGGTGGAGGTGGTGATGGTGAGGCAACAGTACGGATGTCTCTAGGCGAGGGCACCAGAGTCTTTATCTTCTCTTGTATGTTCAAAATTATGCACATCATAGTGTCGAAGGCGCTACGCAGAAGTAAGATCACGAGATTGGTGTTGGAGAGATTTTCTTCAAGTTCTACTAATCTCTGAGATAAGTTTAGCATCCAATGTGAGTAAGATGATGGAGCAGATGCGGGAATTACATTGCTTAGGAGTATATCCTTTAGCTGACGTTGTTCATTGGTAAGTACAGAGACAGTAGAACTAAGCGCATCGAGTTTGATAACGGAGGGTGTGCAGAAAAGAGTCCTGACAGAGAGTCCTCCGAATTGAGAGTGTCCGATGTGGGGCTTGTATTTTCCAACTTCACGTGGCATACCGATTGTGTCTTCACCTGATCTATTATATTAGTTGCCATGGGATAAACATGATTCTCTAAGGACAAGGATTCATGTTTATCAGGTGGCAACTGATATAATAGATCAGTTGCAAACACAATCGGTACGTAAACCACATGGAAGGTAAATGCCCATGTGGGGCTTTTTCTTTCCAACTTTACGTGGCTTGGCACCCGCTATATTAAATCAGGTGCCAACTTTTCTACTTCATTCTCTATGGATATGGATTCGTGTTTATCAGGTGGCAACTGATATATTAAATCAGGTTGAAGACACAATCGGTATGTAAACCACATGGAAAGTAAATGCCCATGTGGTGCTTGTTCTATCCAACTTTACGTGGCTTGACACCCGATCTATTAGATCGTGTGCCACATCATTCTCTATGGATAGAGATTTATGTTTATCAGATGGCAACTGAAATAATAGATCAGGTGCAAGACATAATCGGTATGTAAACCACATGTAACGTAAATGTCCAAGTGGTGCTTGTTCTTTCCAACTTTACGTGGCTTGGCACCCGATCTATTAGATCTGGTGCCACCTTTTCTATATCATTCTCTATGGACATGGATTCATGTTTATCAGGGGTGACTGATATAATAGATCAGGTGCAAGACACAATCGATATGTAAACCATATAGAAAGTAAATGCCCATGTGGTGCTTGTTCTTTCTTTACGTGGCTTGGCACCCGATCTATTAGATCGGGTGCCACATTTTCTACATCATTCTTTATGGACGTGGATTCATGTTTATCAGGGGGAAACTGATATAATAGATCAGGTGCAAGACACAATCGGGTGTATTTTATATAAGCCAGATACAACACATTGTGTCATACATCACAAGTAAGGTCACATAAAAATGTGACAACCGTATACATAAAAGTATACCACCCTTTAACCCAAAACAATATACAAACCAAAAAAACCAAAGAATATCTAACCACAATCACTCTTCTCCATCAATGATAAAAAATACATTATAAGACAAAAGAAATGCTGGTGGAAGGCCCTTCCAACATATAAAACTTGGAGGAGGTGGTGGTGGAGGAGGTGGTGATGGTGAGGCAACAGTACGGATGTCTCTAGGCGAGGGCACCCGAGTCTTTATCTTCTCTTGTATGTTCAAAATTATGCACATCATAGTGTCGAAGGCGCTACGCAGAAGTAAGATCACGAGATTGGTGTTGGAGAGATTTTCTTCAAGTTCTACTAATCTCTGAGATAAGTTTAGCATCCAATGTGAGTAAGATGATGGAGCAGATGCGGGAATTACATTGCTTAGGAGTATATCCTTTAGCTGACGTTGTTCATTGGTAAGTACAGAGACAGTAGAACTAAGCGCATCAAGTTTGATAACGGAGGGTGTGCAGAAAAGAGTCCTGACAGAGAGTCCTCCGAATTGAGAGTGTCCGATGTGGGGCTTGTATTTTCCAACTTCACGTGGCATACCGATTGTGTCTTCACCTGATCTATTATATTAGTTGCCACGGGATAAACATGATTCTCTAAGGACAAGGATTCATGTTTATCAGGTGGCAACTGATATAATAGATGAGTTGCAAACACAATCGGTACGTAAACCACATGGAAAGTAAATGCCCATGTGGGGCTTTTTCTTTCCAACTTTACGTGGCTTGGCACCCGCTATATTAGATCAGGTGCCACCTTTTCTACTTCATTCTCTATGGATAGGGATTCGTGTTTATCAGGTGGCAACTGATATATTAAATCAGGTTGAAGACACAATCGGTATGTAAACCACATGGAAAGTAAATGCCCATGTGGTGCTTGTTCTATCCAACTTTACGTGGCTTGACACCCGATCTATTAGATCGTGTGCCACATCATTCTCTATGGATAGAGATTTATGTTTATCAGATGGCAACTGAAATAATAGATCAGGTGCAAGACATAATCGGTATGTAAACCACATGTAACGTAAATGTCCAAGTGGTGCTTGTTCTTTCCAACTTTACGTGGCTTGGCACCCGATCTATTAGATCTGGTGCCACCTTTTCTATATCATTCTCTATGGACATGGATTCATGTTTATCAGGGGTGACTGATATAATAGATCAGGTGCAAGACACAATCGATATGTAAACCATATAGAAAGTAAATGCCCATGTGGTGCTTATTCTTTCTTTACGTGGCTTGGCACCCGATCTATTAGATCGGGTGCCACATTTTCTACATCATTCTTTATGGACGTGGATTCATGTTTATCAGGGGGAAACTGATATAATAGATCAGGTGCAAGACACAATCGGGTGTATTTTATATAAGCCAGATACAACACATTGTGTCATACATCACAAGTAAGGTCACATAAAAATGTGACAACCGTATACATAAAAGTATACCACCCTTTAACCCAAAACAATATACAAACCAAAAAAACCAAAGAATATCTAACCACAATCACTCTTCTCCATCAATGATAAAAAATACATTATAAGACAAAAGAAATGCTGGTGGAAGGCCCTTCCAACATATAAAACTTGGAGGAGGTGGTGGTGGAGGAGGTGGTGATGGTGAGGCAACAGTACGGATGTCTCTAGGCGAGGGCACCCGAGTCTTTATCTTCTCTTGTATGTTCAAAATTATGCACATCATAGTGTCGAAGGCGCTACGCAGAAGTAAGATCACGAGATTGGTGTTGGAGAGATTTTCTTCAAGTTCTACTAATCTCTGAGATAAGTTTAGCATCCAATGTGAGTAAGATGATGGAGCAGATGCGGGAATTACATTGCTTAGGAGTATATCCTTTAGCTGACGTTGTTCATTGGTAAGTACAGAGACAGTAGAACTAAGCGCATCGAGTTTGATAACGGAGGGTGTGCAGAAAAGATTCCTGACAGAGAGTCCTCCGAATTGAGAGTGTCCGATGTGGGGCTTGTATTTTCCAACTTCACGTGGCATACCGATTGTGTCTTCACCTGATCTATTATATTAGTTGCCACGGGATAAACATGATTCTCTAAGGACAAGGATTCATGTTTATCAGGTGGCAACTGATATAATAGATCAGTTGCAAACACAATCGGTACGTAAACCACATGGAAAGTAAATGCCCATGTAGGGCTTTTTCTTTCCAACTTTACGTGGCTTGGCACCCGCTATATTAGATCAGGTGCCACCGTTTCTACTTCATTCTCTATGGATAGGGATTCGTGTTTATCAGGTGGCAACTGATATATTAAATCAGGTTGAAGACACAATCGGTATGTAAACCACATGGAAAGTAAATGCCCATGTGATGCTTGTTCTATCCAACTTTACGTGGCTTGACACCCGATCTATTAGATCGAGTGCCACATCATTCTCTATGGATAGAGATTTATGTTTATCAGATGGCAACTGAAATAATAGATCAGGTGCAAGACATAATCGGTATGTAAACCATATGTAACGTAAATGTCCAAGTGGTGCTTGTTCTTTCCAACTTTACGTGGCTTGGCACCCGATCTATTAGATCTAGTGCCACCTTTTCTACATCATTCTCTATGGACATAGATTCATGTTTATCAGGGGTGACTGATATAATAGATCAGGTGCAGGACACAATCGATATGTAAACCATATAGAAAGTAAATGCCCATGTGGTGCTTGTTCTTTCTTTACGTGGCTTGGTACCCGATCTATTAGATCGGGTGCCACATTTTCTACATCATTCTTTATGGACATGGATTCATGTTTATCAGGGGGAAACTGATATAATAGATCAGGTGCAAGACACAATCGGTATGTAAACGACATGAAAATTAAATGCACGTGTGGTGCTTGTTCTTTCCAACTTTACGTGGCTTGGCACCCGATCTATTAGATCGGGTGCCACCTTTTCTACATCATTCTCTATGGATAGAGAATCATATTTATCCGAGAGCAACTGATATTATAGATCAGGTGCAAGACACAATCGGTATGTCAACCACATGGAAAGTAAATACCCATGTGGTGCTTGTTCTTTCTAACTTTACGTGGCTTCGTACCCAATCTATTAGATCGGGTGCCACCTTTTCTACATTATTCTCTGTAGATATGGATTCATGTTTATCAGGTGGCAACTGATATAATAGATCTGGTGCAAGACACAATCGGTATGTAAACCACATGGAAAGTAAATGCACATGTTGTGCTTGTTCTTTCCAACTTTACGTGGCTTGGCACCCGATCTATTAAATCGGGTGTCACCTTTTCTACATCATTTTCTAAGGATATGGATTCATGTTTATCAGGTGGCAACTGATATAATAGATCGGGTACAAGACACAATCGGTATGTAAACCACATGAAAAGTAAATGCCCATGTGGTGCTTGTACTTTCTAACTTTACGTGGCTTGGCACCCGATCTATTAGATCGGGTGCCACCTTTTCTACATCATTCTCTATGGACAGGGATTCATGTTTATCAGGGGGAAACTGATATAATAGATCAGGTGCAAGACACAATCGGTATGTAAACCACATGGAAAATAAATGCTCATATGTTGCTTGTTCTTTCCAACTTTATGTGGCTTGGCACCCGATCTATTAGATCGGGTGCCAGCTTTTCTACTTCGTTTTCTGTCGACAGGAATTTATGTTTATCAGGAGGCAACTGATATAATAGATCAGGTGCAAGACACAATCGGTATGTAAACCACATGTAAAGTAAATACCCTGTGGTGCTTGTTCTTTACAACTTTACGTGGCTTGGTACCCGATCTATTAGATCGGGTACCACCTTTTCTACATCATTCTCTATGGATAGAGATTCATGTTTATCAGGTGGCAACCAATATAATAGATCAGGTGCAAGACACAATCGGTATGTAAACCACATGGAAAGTAAATGCCCATGTGGTGCTTGTTCTTTCCAACTTTACGTGGCTTGGCACCCGATTTATTAGATCGGTGCCACCTTTTCTACATCATTCTCTTTGGACATGGATTCATGTTTATCAGGGGGGAAACTGACATAATAGATCAGGTGCAAGACACAATCGGTATGTAAACCACATGGAAAGTTAATGCCCGTGTGGTGCTTGTTCTTTCCAACTTAACGTGGCTTGGCACCCGATCTATTAGATCGGGTGCCACCTTTTCTACATCATTCTCTATTGATAGAGAATCATGTTTATCAGGGGGGCAACTGATATAATAGATCAAGTGCAAGATATAATCGGTATGCAAACCACTTGGAATGTAAATGCCGATGTGGTGCTTGTTCTTTCCAATTTTATGTTGCTTGGCACGGCACCCGATCTATTAGATCTGGTGCCGCCTTTTTTACATTTTTATATTCTTTAAATGAACATGACCAAATTGTTGATGCCAAAGAAGTTGTACATTAGAACGAGCAACCAATCATCTTCACGGCATGCTTGCGGTGCAGACCCCGTTTTTTCCATAATTGGTGTAAAATAATTTTTTTATGTAACTGAACGTCACATCAATGTCATGTTTAACATAAATAGAAAAAACAGTGCTTCTATACCATCCAATATATAGACATGTACGACTGTAACGTGTACTTTAGGTGGAAAGTGGGATTGTCTCATGTTGAATTGAGAGATAATTGGTGGTGTGATTTTTTGTGGTAAGAGAATTTGATATATACTCCAGATATCCGGTCTAGCCATGTAGGGAGTTATTGGCTTACAAATATGGGCAAAAATATCACTTTAACTGTCACATCACATACCATATTTAGTTAGAATATCACCTACCTACGCCATTCAACGGGGATGAAAAGTGGAGTTGAGAATATCTTGTGGGGCCCGCTAAACCATCTTGTGTGCTTTTGCATTGGAATGTTGGTATGAACAGGGCATATTGGACGCAGTATGTTTGCACTTTGTAGTAGTGACAAATGAATAAAAAGAAAAATTCTATCGTCATTCTTCTGTGGGGTCCACTTTCACTTATCAATAGGAAAAAATCTTTGTGTGGTGTCCACGTCCATTTCAAGGCTTAAACTAATGAATTGAGTGGGGTTGAAGTTTCCTTAACTTCGTAAAAAAATTAATAACATAACAGTTTAACACACTGTTTATTCATCAACAAAACGACAAAAACCATTGTGTTGCCATTAATACGATGAAAATTTATAAATAAATAAATTGGATATTGCCTTATTGATTTGACGAGACGGATGAGCTGAGATGTTGGTGGGCCCACAAACCAGAATTCGACAGGTCATCCGTGGAATTTGCTAATTAACTATTTTGGGACTTGGTCAGTGCTCAAGCCCGAGGTCTTCTCCCACTACCTCCACTTCGTACTCCCGCACTCCTCTCTTCTTGATTGACTCCCTCTCTCTTCTTAAGTGACAAAGGGTTACGTGCCTGCGATTTTCAATTTTTTTGTTATTTGGTTGGTAAAAAATGCAAAAGGCCATGTCCTAGTCCCCAAGCACAGTCAGCATTTTTGTCCTAGTCATATTTTGGGTGACACGTATGACAAAATTCAAAAAAGATCGTCAATTGTATAATAGATATATATATATATATATATATATATACACTACTACTTATAACACGTGCCCTCAGGTATGGTTCATTTAAATCTTTGTTTCCACAAAAATTATTCACCCCGCCAAAATTTCGTGGCATATAATATTCAACTTCATAATTTAAAAGGACAAAAATTTAGCTGGCGCCTTCAGCGCACATGTATAATAGATACCCATTACTCTTGTTGACAAATGGACTATTCTGACCGGGCTCGGAAGAGCAAAGTCAACTATGACTGGTCAACCGGATTACTACGACCTTGGGGCCTCGGCCCAAGGATCTCACGAGCGGGCCGCGATTCTCCACCCATGACGAAGGCCCACTTCCTCAGTGGAGGAAATCGAGGCCCAAATCAAGGAAGCATCCGCCAAATATGGCAACCGTCCAAGGCCATCACTCTCTAGCCATCATGGCTCGGCTTAATGGCTCAGCTTAATGGCCCGACTTAAATGGCCTTCACTCTATAGCCATCATGGCTCGGCTTAATGGCTCAGCTTAATGGCCCGACTTAAATGGCCATCACTCTCCAGCCATCAAGGCCCGCCAAATATGGCAACCGCCCGAATCCATCACTCCAGCCATCATGGCCACCTTTAGGACATTCATCTCCTCATCAAGATGGGCGCAATTAGTGGAGGTCAAAACTTCCCACATTTGCACGTCCCCATGAATGATGGCCATAATGTCACATCATGGCACATTATGAGGACGAGTCACCTATAAGAGGGGAGGAGGGTCATCATCACAAGGGGGCTTCACGATCTACAACGGAGGTATCACAAACTTCATCTTACACCTTCTTCCGCCTTACATATTTCTCCTCCATAGCTCGGCTTGAGGATGGGGGCTCGGTCTCTCCGTGAACCGAGCCCGATCCCACCAAGCATCCCTCAGACTAGATCTGACTTTGGCATCGGAGGGGATTCGGTCGGAACCAAGGTCTGACCCCCCTGACGAGCTCTTTCGTCCATACAGGTCCAGGAGATCCCGCGGCGCCGAGGCTACCCCTCAGCGTCATCACAGCCGGAGCCGAGCACCCTCGTCCCCGGGCCCGTTCGTCTCCACCGCCAGAAGATAGTCGCTCTGCCGAGGCCACCCCTCGGCTAGCCGACATGAAGATCCGTGCATCCCCTCACCGAGCGACCCCGCCTTCTACCGATCACGGAAGTTGTCACCCGAGCCGAGGCTTCCCCTCAGCTCCAAGCCGGTCGCGCATCAAGCGAGACGACCGAGGCTACCCCTCGTCGTCCGACCGACCGAAGCCGAGCGCACCCATCCGTCCGAGGCCAAGCACCTCACACCAGGCCGAGGCTTCCCCTCAGCCCCCCAGAGGCCGAGGATCCAGACCCGGCCCAGCTGACGCTCCCTGCGTCGACTACATCTCCGATTCGCGTCGCGTCCGCACGTGCTCGACGCACCCAAGGGACCCAAGTCGGCCCCTTGACCACGTTGACCGGGTAGTCCACGGTCAACGCTTTTGTAGTGAGAAAACACTCTGAAACATCTGGCGCCGTCTATGGGAAACGAGTCGACATCCACGTCATCAACCACACGGACAACGACTTAACCCAATAATAAAAAACCTGAGATCACGAGTTCTACCCAGTGGAGCGAGATTGAGGTTGTTACGCAACTCATGACCCAGACGGGCCCCCGCTAGCATACTAGGGATATCTGTATTCAAATTGCAGGCTCACTTGTTCCGCGAGGTCCAGGGGCTATAAATGCTCACCGTCTATCAGGTATGTGACTATCGCAAGGCGAAACAACCCATACGTCTCTTGGCTTCCTAGATACAATTCTGCAATACAATTTAGAATGCTTGAGTTGGATTGTTGCAACCTCAAGACTATGTGATTTCATTTCACTGACAACTTTATTTGGAATCTTAAATCTCAAACTGGAATCGGATGAGGATCCCGGTCGATATCATCGTCCAGAGTCAAGACACATCTCTCTAAGGCTCCTCCAATCCCTCCAGAACGCCGACAGGGGCATCCTGACCTCGGAGTAGTCCCATAAAATCATCATTGATTGTGCCCTCCAGGCGAATCTTTGGCGACCGGCTGGCCTTCTCCAGGCAACCCTCGGGGGACTCGGCGTGTCTCATCTGAATGTGGGGGTGGATCTTGGGAGATCGACCGGCCTACCCCGAGCAAACTTGGGGGAGCTCGGCACGGCTCATTATGTCGAGCGCTCCCTCGGCAACTCCGATCTGCGTACCCTCGATCAACCGGTCTCCTTCCGACCTAAATCGGTTCGGAGTTCTGTCAACAAGTCCGAGCATGACCGTCCGGTGACTGGGCTCAATCCGAGCAGGCGTCATCGGGGAGACCGAGTTTTGTCCTAGGTGATCAACTCTGACCTCTCTCCGGAGCGAGAGCTGTCCCAACCGTCCTGTGGGCCGATCGCGGGTCTTCCGACCCCTCCTCCGGTCAACGAGGCTTCCTCTGATCCTCCTACGGATCAACGGTCTCGAAAGGTCATCGAAGCTCGGAGCTCACTCCCGGGGCTTTGTCGGAGGTCAACTCTCAACGCCAGAATCTCGAGGAAACTCGACGCTAGTTGCCAGGCCTCATCAACACAGCTCCGAGATTCATCGATCCGTACAACAAACTTCGACCCACGCCTCCACGGCTTACCGGAATCTCGACCAGAGTTGCCTAACATTGTTGGAACCCGATTGTCATCTCCGAGCCTCGATCCAAGACTTCGAGGGTCGATTAAGCTCGCCTCGCCTCATGTGAGCTTCACCATGGCTCGGCCTTCTTCATCAGAATTTCATCCGGGCTCCACCACAACACAATCTCACCATCAGGGCTGAGCTCGGACTCTCTTGTCGATTAATCACCTCAATTCAAGCTCCCGGCCAAAGACGATCACATGGAATTCCTATCCCTTGGGCAAACTCGATCCGTCGACTACCGACCCAGCCGAACCCTGAGCTCGGTGGTGCTCCATGCTCATAAGGGGATTTGGGGGCTTGATCGTCCATCGAGATCGTAGCCGGAGAGTGAAACTCCAAGAGACTGCAAGTAGCAGCCCGCTCATCTCCCTCAACGCGCTGGGGGAGGAGGTCGTTGAAGTCTCCGCAACCACCGTCGGTGACATGGCCCCTGCTCTCCTCCAGTCAGATCCAGCCCTTTCCTCTGGCCAGCGCACAGATCCAGACTGTGCTCTGACTGGCTCCGATCTAAGCTCCGACTGGTCGCGATCTGTGCTCCTACCGGCCATGATCTGTGCTCGGCCGGCTCCGATTTGTGCTCCGACCGCTACCTCCGACCTGCCGCAACCTGAGAGCTCCGAGCTCCGAGCCCCAGGCTCAAGGCTCGACCAAACGTGATGCTTCGGATCCGTGCGTCGCGATGCTCTAGGGCTCAGTCCCGATTCTCCCGCTCCTGGCGTCAACTCCTGAGCACCGCCCGATCCTCAGCGCAAGGCTCAGCATTTCGGGCTAACGACACCAGCCGCATGGCAAGCTCGAATTCTGGTGCAACAAGCTCAGCCTTGTCGTGACTTGTCCCATCAAGCAGACCCCATCTCCGATCTGAACTCCGAGCCTACGCCGACGACTCAACTGGAGAAGCATCACCCCGCTTAAGGTATTGTCGACTTCAGATCTGAGCTCTCGGCCCCTCGATTGTCCAAGACGGAGTCCGCCACGTCTTCATCAACCTGAGATGGAGGCCACCAAGCCTTCATCAACTAGAAATCGGGGCTCCCACGACGAAGATCGGGGCACCCAGACTCCGATCGACGGGGATCGGCTTCCTCTAACATCTTCTCGATCGCTTCCAGGTGGATCGGCCCTTCGCCCCTCTCGATCGAGACCCTTCGAGATGGATCGAAGCTCGCCTCTCTTGATCAGGGACCCCCGGGTCGGATCGATTCACCTCCAGTCAATTCACCACCGCCACCGGTCGATCGAAGCACGATCACTTCAAAGTGACGGGGGCTGAACCAGTCAAAGTCTCCTCGATGCCATCTCGACGCCTCTGTCTTAAGGTCGATGTGGATGCTAAGGACCTCCGGGCTCCGATGAGCCCCTTCTTCAACAGGTGGAACTTCGGGATAAACATGGGCACCATCGCTTCCCAGCTAATCTTGAGCTATGATCAAGACGACGTTAGCTGGGTCTAGACAAGGCCGATCGGCCCAGGGGAGTGACCGACTAGTCAAGTCCAACTCGCATTGCCGAGCATCATTGTCAAGCATCCGAGCCCCCCCTGCGAGCCGAGCCAGGCCGAGTTGACCCATCAATTGCTCGAAGCTTACAGAGGTGGATCCGAGCCGCCCGACCTCATGAAAGTTTTCCAAAAGGGAATCAAAGCTCCAGTCTCTCGGAGCACTCCTCAGACATTCGCCAACGATCAATCTGCACACACTGGCCCCATCAAAGGAGAGCTCAAACCGCACTGCGACCAACCGCACTGAAGTTGGAAATGGAGCTGGAGCCGGAACTAGGATCCAGACAAAAGCTGGAGCCGGAGCCGGAACTAGGATCCAGACAAAAGCTGGAGCCGGAGCCGGAGCTAGAGCTGGAGGGGGAGATACGATCCCGACAAAAACTAGAGCTGGAGCTGGAGCTGGAGCTGAAGTTGGAAATGGAACTGGAGCTGTGTCTAAACGAGGCCGACCCATACAAGAGGAGGCCGACACACCAGTTCAACCGAACCAGGAGGAGGCCGACCGGACGAGTCCGTCCACCTTGCCAAGTATCTGAGCCTCAACGCCGAGCCGATCTGACCGAACCACAGTCGTCCAAGTTTGAGCGTCCATACAGCTCCTCCAACTGTGCTCCTGGGTCCCAGCTTACCGAACCGCTCCTGCATCCACCCGAGAAGGACGAAGTAGTGGCAGAGCGCCACCATGGAATCTTCGAAAGTATTCACAAGGTCCTCACTTCTTCATCGGCCGTAAGTCGAGGGGCGACTCCCCTTGCCACCGAACGAATCTCCATCGTCGGCCGTAAGTCAAGGGGCTACTCCCCTCGCCGCCAAACGAATCTCCTTCGTCGGACGTAAGTCGAGGAGTAACTCCCCTCGCCCCCGAACGAACCTCCTTCGTCGGTCGTAAGTCGAGGGGCAACTCCCCTCACCAACAAACGAACCTCCTTCGTCGGTCGTAAGTCGAGGGGCAACTCCCCTCGCCCCCGAACGAACCTCCTTCGTCGGCCGTAAGTCGAGGGGCAAATCCCTTCGCCTCCATCGTCGGCCGTAAGTCAAGGGGCAACTCCCCTCGCCATCGAACGAATCTCCTTCGTCGGCCATAAGCCGAGGGGCAGCTCCCCTCGCCACCGAACGAATCCCCTTCGTCAGCCGTAAGTCGATGGGCAACTCCCCTCGCAACCGAACGAGTCTCGGACTGACGATCTATCATCCCCAGCCAACTCTGCAAGACGGACCAAAGTTTTTGCAGCTTCTTCCCCATTATACTACATCTCCCGACCTCCACCTCAACAATGGTAGAGCTCAGAAGATGGGGGCTGTTGACAAATGGACTATTCTGACCGGGCCCGGAAGAGCAAAGTCAACTATGAATGGTCAACCGGATTACTACGACCTTGGGGCCTCGGCCCAAGGATCTCACGAGCGGGCCGCGATTCTCCACCCGCGACGAAGGCCCACTTCCTCAGTGGAGGAAATCGAGGCCCAAATCAAGGAAGCATCCGCCAAATATGGCAACCGTCCAAGGCCTTCACTCTCTAACCATCATGGCTCGGCTTAATGGCTCAGCTTAATGGCCCAACTTAAATGGCCTTCACTCTATAGCCATCATGGCTCGGCTTAATGGCTCAGCTTAATGGCCCGACTTAAATGGCCATCACTCTCCAGCCATCAAGGCCCGCCAAATATGGCAACCGCCCGAATCCATCACTCCAGCCATCATGGCCACCTTTAGGACATTCATCTCCTCATCAAGATGGGCGCAATTAGTGGAGGTCAAAACTTCCCACATTTGCACGTCCCCATGAATGATGGCCATAATGTCACATCATGGCACATTATGAGGACGAGTCACCTATAAGAGGGGAGGAGGGTCATCATCACAAGGGGGCTTCACGATCTACAACGGAGGTATCACAAACTTCATCTTACACCTTCTTCCGCCTTACATATTTCTCCTCCATAGCTCGGCTTGAGGATGGGGGCTCGGTCTCTCCATGAACCGAGCCCGATCCCACCGAGCATCCCTCAGACTAGATCTGACTTTGGCATCGGAGGGGATTCGATCGGAACCAAGGTCTGACCCCCCTGACGAGCTCTTTCATCCATACAGGTCCAGGAGATCCCGCGGCGTCGAGGCTACCCCTCAGCGTCATCACAGCCGGAGCCGAGCACCCTCGTCCCCGGGCCCGTTCGTCTCCACCGCCAGAAGATAGTCGCTCTGCCGAGGCCACCCCTCGGCTAGCCGACGTGAAGATCCGCGCGTCCCCTCACCGAGCGACCCCGCCTTCTACCGATCACGGAAGTTGTCACCCGAGCCGAGGCTTCCCCTCAGCTCCAAGCCGGCCGCGCATCAAGCGAGACGACCGAGGCTACCCCTCGTCGTCCGACCGACCGAGGCCGAGCGCACCCATCCGTCCGAGGCCAAGCACCTCACACCAGGCCGAGGCTTCCCCTCAGCCCCCCAGAGGCCGAAGATCCAGACCCGGCCCAGCTGACGCTCCCTGCGTCGACTACATCTCCGATACGCGTCGCGTCCGCACGTGCTCGACGCACCCAAGGGACCCAAGTCGTCCCCTTGACCATGTTGACCGGGTAGTCCACGGACAACGCTTTTGTAGTGAGAAAACACTCTGAAACAACTCTAATTTTAAAAACCTACCTTCATCAAATATATAATAGATACCCATTACTATAATTTCGGTTTTTAAAAATTTAGTAGGTGAATTTTTTAAAGGAGTTTAAAAAAATTCGGTTTTTAAAGATTTAGTTGGTGAGAGCATTTTGCCAAATGTATGGGTATCTATTTGATGACTGCACAAATGTCGGTTTTTAAAATTTTAGTTGGTGAGTGCTTTTTTCCAAATTTGTCCAATATTTTCCTGATTTCAACTTGGAAATCTCAAATGAGTTGTTTAGCACTTTGTGAGTCCAACTGTGCCATAATTTTTGAAGTTACCCCAATTTCAAATTTGAGTTGGTGAGGGCTTTGTGAGATAAATTTCAAAGGCATAGTCCAAATTTCCATGGCAGTATCCAAATTTCAAAGGCACAACAAACACAATAAATTCCTAGCACAATTGTTTATGGAAGTACAAAATTTTGACCCTTAGATGCAAAGGATGTGGATGCATCCTGATCGTTGATGAAGACTGGGACTTGTCCTAGTTAGCTTATGATTCAAAAAATTTTGTCAAATGTATTATCTATTATATAAAAGAGGGATGTAATCAAGAGAAATTGGACATGAGAATTTGGACATGAGAAATTGGATAAGAGAATCTACTATATAAAAGAGGGATGTTATCAAGAGAAATTGGATAAGAGAATTTGGACATAAGAAATTGGATAAGAGAATTTGGATATCTATTATATAAAAGAGGGATGTTCTCAAGAGAAATTGGATAAGAGAATTTGGACATGAGAAATTGGATAAGAGAATTTGGATATCTATTATATAAAAGAAGGATGTTATCAAGAGAAATTGGATAAGAGAATTTGGATATCTATTATATAAAAGAAGGATGTTATCAAGAGAAATTGGATAAGAGAATTTGCACATGAGAAATTGGATAAGAGAATTTGGATATCTATTATATAAAAGAGGGATGTTATCAAGAGAAATTGGATAAGAGAATTTATACATGAGAAATTGGATAAGGGAATCTATTATATAAAAGAGGGATGTTATCAAGAGAAATTGGATAAGAGAATTTGGACATAAGAAATTGGATAAAAGAATTTGGATATCTATTATATAAAAGAGGGATGTTATCAAGAGAAATTGGATAAGAGAATTTGGACATGAGAAATTGGATAAGAGAATTTGGATATCAATTATATAAAAGAGGGATGTTATCAAGAGAAATTGGATAAGAGAATTGGACATGAGAAATTTGATAAGAGAATTTGGATATCTATAATATAAAAGAGGGATGTTAACAAGAAAAATTGGATAAGAGAATTTGGACATGAGAATTTGGATAAGAGAATTTGGATATCTATTACATAAAAGAGGAATGTTATCAAGAGAAATTGGATATGAGAGTATGGACATGAGAAATTGGATAAGAGAATTTGGATATTTATTATATAAAAGAGGGAAATTGGATAAGAGAAAATATAAGAGATGAGATTTTGAGGGATAAGAGAGGAGGTGGGAAATTTTGCACATACAACCCCGGTTTTTGCATTTTTGCCGCTGGACCCTCCACACACACCCACCGACACTTTTTATTCTCCCCCCTTCTGACCATTTTTTCCAGTCCTGTGAAGATTTTGAATCTTATCCTACTAGGATAAAGCTTTGTCCTACGTGACAAGTTTGTCCTAGGTGGCAATGACAATTTTGGAGGACTTAAATTTTTGGGGGAAACTTAAATTTCGCGGGAAACTTGAAATTTTGTGGGAAAACTTGATATTTGGGTGAACTTGAAATTTGTGGGGGGAAAAACTCAGCCATTAAATAAACCGTGCCCTTTGGGCACGAGAATTTACTATATAAAAGAGGGATGTTATCAAGACAAATTGGATAAGAGAATTGGACATGAGAAATTGGATAAGAGAATTTGGATATCTATTATATAAAAGAGGGATGTTATCAAGAGATTGGATTAGAGAATTGATCGCTCCGGGACGTACACCCAAAGAACGGTTGTAGTTTTACCGCAAGCGCACGGTATAGCGGCGAACGGGTATCGAACACAGGGAGGACGAATGACCGTGCTTGCTCCTAATCAACCTGGCTATTCAAGAATAAAGAGAATTGCCTTGGGCGATCCTGTCACAATCGTCAGACAAATGTGCGAAATATCAAATCAAATAAAGAACGTCTAGGGAATGGGGAATCCCCGCTACTCACCGTATTTCATAGATGTGGTTCGTCGGTATCAAAATGGCTAGAATGAGAATTTGGATGAACTAGTTGCAACTAAATGTGGAACCAAGCTCACACTCTCGCGCTGTTGCCGGTCTATAGCTATCCTAGGGTCGGGTCCAATCTCTTGCAAACCCTAGCCTAGGAAAGCTAGCATTAGGATCAACATCATCGTCCAATTGCGCACCGAGCCCAATCTCTTGCAAACTCGGTCCACAATCTAAATTAGGATAGTTCCTACCCGTCCAATCTCTTGCAAACGGGTATCGGCACGGAATCGCAACCGGAGATCCTAGTATCGGTCCAATCTCTTGCAAACCGATACTTCGAAAATCCGACTCCAACCCAATTTGGATTTCTAGGGCTTCCTATCAAATTGGGATCCAATCTCTTGCAAATCCCAATTGATATGAATACCTAGCTATCCGTAGTAATTCGATCCCAATCTAATCCCTAATTATTGATTCTAGCACAATTTCTACCAATTTATCACAAATACGAAATTGGGCTTGTAGGGTTCATCCCCACGCCCCAAGACGTGGAGACTACTCACAAATCATAGCAATAGCACAAAAATAATCAATGAAATAGACAATGGAATTCATCACAACAATGATATAAACAATAAAAATAGAGTTTTTGGGGAAGAGAGATGCAAACCAAAGTAGTTCTTCAATTAATCCAACAAAAATCCAAGTTTTTCTCTTCTCCAATCACAAAATAATAAAGCTAAAAAGTAATAGCAAAAAGCTGCAAAAATCTAAGAGATGGCTCCTAAAACTAGGGTAAAAACTGGGCTTAAATAGCCCCAAAAATCGTCCAAAAATCCTGACCAAAACGCCCCTGCACAGCCTGTTTTCCGCAAATTTCGCTACAGGCAGCGCATCGCACTCGGTCGAGTGACAAAAGTCGCTCGGCCGAGTGAAAACCCTGTCATTTTCCAGTAAGTCGGGGGCTTCAAGGGCCTTCAGTTCGGAGGCGGCTCGGCCGAGTGAGTTGTCGTCACTCGGCCGATGGCTTCACTGCACTCGGGCGGACGCGGTTTACCACTCGGCCGAGTGGGTCTTCTGAAGCTCAGGTGGCCGAAAAACAGTAACTTCGATCTTTTTGAGGGCCTTCGTCTGGGCGCCACTCGGGCGGACGTGGTATCGTCACTCGGCCGATGTGGTCTCCGTCGCTCGGCCGAGTACACATGGAAAACGTGTCTGAATGGGTCGGCCGAGCAGTGTCTCGCTGGTCGGCCGAGTGGCTCCTCCACTCGACCGAGTGGGACACAAAAAATGCCCAATCTGATTGTTTTCGCCTCCTCGTCGCTCCTGCGACGTCCATTCTTCTTCCGCTCCTCTCCAACAGCAAAATATCCCTCGGGGAGGTCGTCGGTGGCCGTGTAGAGTAAGCGCGTCTCGAGATCACTCCTAATCGCGCCAAATCACCTGAAATGCGACAAAAACAACAAATCGTGAAAAGCATCGCAATATCGTCGATATATCGTGAAAAACATGATTTGGGCGATCTAAATGGCATGCAAATCCACGGGAAAAAGGTGTAAAATATGGAGTGATCAAAATCCCCCAAGCTTGCCTCTTACTCGTCCTCGAGGAAGATAAGTAAAAGGCGAACCCGGTGGATTCGGAAAACGAAAACGGCGAAAAACGAAAAAAATGAAAAAACGAAGAAGAATGAAAACCAAATGAAAATAAAGACGAAAGAAAGAAGCGAAGAGGTAGGGTGCTAGATCATTTTCTCAGGACGTGGGTTTCACTTACTCTTATAGCATGCACCGAATGAGAAACACATGTCAAAGAATCTTATTTTGATATCATAGTATAATAGTGCAAATAGAAATAGAAAACCCACTAACATTAATATAATCATGAAGAACGGAATGATTTTATAATTAACATTGCCTGAATCATTTAAAGCGGTATACAAATCACAGATCACACACTTTTCAATTGAACGCTTTCTATCTGGAGTATAAGAGTATCACACTATAGAATAGAGAGAATGGAAAAGTTTGGATTTCATGAAATGAACGCTAGGCTTAGATTTCTGGATTTTGTGAAGCTAGAAACAATCTCACCGAGTATATAATATTACTTAGCCTAGGTTGTCGTGCGATGTCAAGTAGTCACTCTCTCACACATCAATGGATCCCCTCCCCCAAGCTTATCTATAAGCGTGGTGGCACAAAAATATTTACATCCCCATTTTTATATAGCTCCAAAAGCAAAGAAGAGAAAGAAGAAAGAAAGTAAGTGAGATGGGATCTTTTATTGAGGATTTTTCCTCTTTTCTCTTTTTTTTTCCTTTTTTTTTCTTTTTTTTTTTGCTTTTTTTTTCAATAAGCAATATATACACAATGATCCCAACTCAGAGAGAGATAATGATATACAAGTATGTTTTTCTCTCTTTCATCTATTTATTTATTTTTTTTTTTTTAGAAATAGGGGATTTGGAGCTAAGAATTAATAGCGGGGGAAATGCCATAAAATAGAATCACTAAGGGGAGATTCACCAATGATTTTTAAAAGTAGAGAAATGATGTTCAAGATTTGTGGAGAAAGAAATATATATAACTCTCGGTTCACTCTATAAGACATGCACGACAACTTCAGCAGGGTAATCTAATCTACTCAGTTTCGATCACAAAAAATCTAACTAATCCAGATATATCATAGCTAACATCATTCAATCATCCCGAAGTGAAGTGTACAATTCATGCATATAGAAGTGATATAGGAAAAGAAATCGGTACTCCAGATATAGGCATTCAATGCGTGAATCTTGGTGTGTTTTCTGTGATAGCATAGATATGAATATTCAGGCTCAGTTAATAATAAAACTTCATCCATTTTCATGCGGAGAAAGTGTGGGTTACTATTCTAGATGCAAAGCAAGTCATAGCATATGATATCAGAAATAAAATCTAAGACATGACAAATATAGCATGCATATAGAATAAGCTAACTCCACGTAGACATCATCACAGAAAATTCATCTCTAGCATGAGATGAAAAAGGAAAGAAATAAAGATAAGAAAAATAAAACTATGCAATGCGGCACACAGAGAAATAAGAAAAACGTGATGCATGGCAAAAGGAAAGAAAATAAAGAGAAATGAGTGCAAAAGTAAAAAAGAAACGGTGTGAAAAACTAAAAATAAAGGTGGCAAATCGAAAAAGAACGTGAGAACTCACTCCCCCAAGCTAAAGTGCACAGTGTCCTCAATGTGCAAAGTGTGGCACACAGAGAGACAAGTAATGAGAGGGGCAAGTGAGGATGCATGCATGATGGAAAGAAAAAAGATAATAAATCGAAAAATAAAGAAACGAAAATATGATGCGGATATGATGCATGTACAGATATGAGTGATACGAGTATAAATGGGTCACCAAAAGCTCTCCCTCTCTCCCAAAAAAGATATATAAAGATACGGCAAATGAGAATCACAAAAAAGTGAGGGGAGGGGGGGTGGTCAAAAAGGCATCAGGACCCAGCAGAAACGAGCAGCACAACGGCAAAAGGAAACGATGGCATCAAGGGTGCCTAGGAAGGTGGTGCTGCGCCGTCTCCGTCCTGAGGCGGAGGTGGTGGTGGTGGTGGTGTAGGCTGCTGAGCTGGGGTGGGCGTGGAAGTGGAAGCAGGTCTAGTGTGTGTGGCAGTGTGAGTGGGAACCTGCTGGGTGGGTGGTGGTACGCGAGGAAGACGCTCTAAGATCTGTGTCAGGCAGTAGTGGATCTGAGGGATCAGGGCAGAGCGTCCAGCCATCGTAGAGACGGTGGAGGACAGGGTCCTAAGGTCAGCTCTAATACCACTCACCGCCAACTCAAGAGCACGTATGCTCTGCAGTACAGTGTCGGGCGGGGGTGGTGCAGAGGGACGCACCGGTCTAGGCTGCGCGGGGCGGGGCTGGCGTACGCGAGTGGAGTATGTAACGGGCTCAGCAGGGAAGGGGACAAAAGGTGCCGTGCCAGCAAATGTGGGCCTGGCCTCAGTGTGAGGCCGGGGCACCGGCTGGTGAGAAGTAGAGGCAGCGGCAGCAAAGGAAGCGTGCAAAAGAGGCAACGAGGTGGCAAGAGAGGTCAGTGGCCCAGAAGTGTGGACAGACACCACGACGCTCTCGGAGAATACGGCGGCTGTGGAGACAGAGGAATCTACCGCTGGGGCGGAACTGTGTGGACCAAAAGGTGCAATCCCAGCGGAGATCATGCTAGCCATGGTCTCCACGACCGCGGCAAACGAGGGCGCTCCACTCTCGACAAAGGTCGGTGGGCGCTCGGGGAGTGCGGAGCAAAGAGGCTCCACGGACAGAGGGCCGGAGGTGGCAGCGGGGGTGGTGGGGACAGCCTCGGAAGTGGTGACAGTGGTGGAAGTGGGCTCAGCAAAAGTGCTCTCGACACTGACAGAGGTGGGGACAGAAGTGTCAGGAGCAGAGGAAACGTCAGGAACAGGCTGAGGGGCCACAGGATCGACGGGGTCGGCAGCAGGCTCGGCAGGGTGTGCAGCAGGGTCTGCGGGAGCAGCCTGGGCAGCGTGGGCAGCGTGGGCCTGCTCGGCCTCCTCGACCTCGAGCACGTACGCAGCGGGGATGATGACATCCATCGCTGGGAGCCAGTCAACGTGGGCCGGTGCAATCTGGGTCCGAGCTGGGCTCGGGAGAATCATGTAGTCGGCACCGAAAGGGCCATGCAACCAGACCCAATGACGCTCACCATGCGGACGCAGCATCTTCATCCGGGCCATAACGTCTATCGACAAGGAAGTGGGGCCCGGAACGCGTCGCAGGTCGTCAGGCAGGTCCTCGCCGGTCATCATGGTAAGCAGGGTGATCAGACCGCCGCAGCATATCGGTGAGCGAGCGCCCACCGACACAATGATACGGTCTAAAAACCAAGCCGCAATGTCGATCACGACGGCGGGGACAAGCTCGTCTCCATCCCTAGATAGAGCTCTGGGACGTGTCATCGCGTAGAGCATGTAAAGCTCTGGCGTAGACATCGTGCCTGGCTCATATCTGGCCAAAAAGGTGGTCGCCATAAGGCGCTGGGCAATACGTAGGCAGGGGTGGACGATGGCCGAGGCCTTGGCCTTACTAGGGTCAAAGGCGGCGTGGTGGCCTGTGATCCGGGCCCAGAAGGCACCGGCGTCGAAAGAAGGCGGGGGGATGTGGGTAGGGCCGTAACCGCGATCGGCTCCGGGGACTGCGGGCCATGAGAAGAATGCTCTCATCATATCGAGAGTGACCTGGCACTCTCGATCCATGAACCTAAATGAGCATTCCTCACCGGTCCGGGCGATCGAACTCAAAACCTCAAGTGTCGGGCGGGTAAAAGTATCCGCCGACACCTGGAAAAAATCTCGCCAGCCCACGTTGTCGTACAACGTGAGCATCCCCTCAAGTACCCCCAGGCGTCCTAGGTCAGCGAGGTGTGCAAACCTGGAGGGTACGATCGAGCGCTGGGAGATACGCTCGAAGACGGCGCGGTGTGCGTCGTCTCGGAACGTAATCCCGAGCGGCCCGACCAGTGGAGCCGGTGGTGGTGGCTGTGGATCGGCAGGGAGAGGCTGTGTGGGCTGTGGGTGCACTGCAGGCTGTGCGGGGTGTGCGGGGCCTGCAGGCTGTGCTGGGTGTGTGGGGGACGGTGGAGGAGAGTCCTCCAACTCGTGGGAGGGGCCGGCATCATCCGACCGCTTCCGCTTGGCGGAAGCTCTCTTCGACCGCGGCCGTGTCCGGGGCGGCATATCGGCCCCGAGCGCGTGCCGAAAAGTGAAAAGTGCGGCGTGTGCACAAAGAGTGGAAAGAGTTTACCCAAACACGCCGCGAGTGCTAAGCAGTGGAAGCGTGCGAAGTCCGCGCCTCCACGAAGTCCTGAGCAGCCCGTAGAAGCTCCCCTGAGCTCCCCTAAGCTCCAAAAAGCAACCTGCGCATGGAAAAGCGATATCAGCGAGTAATTATCAAAATGTATGGAGCAATAGGGGTATAACAGATAGATATGGGAATTGATTCGGGTTAGGGGTTCGATTAATACGCGGATCCTCAAAAACTACACAAGAAGAGAAGAAAATGGTGAAAATAAGCGAACCGGAGGTGATCGGCGACGGGGCTGCCGGCGGCGACTCGGGCGGGGCGCGGCGACGGTCGGCCGGCGGTGGCAGGCCGAGCGGCGACGCGCGCGGGCTTGGTCGGGCGAGTGGGGCTGAGAACGAGCAGTATCGGGCGAGGGGAATCCGAGGGGTCGGGCGATTTGGGAATTTTGCGGTTTCGAAAAACGCGCCCCCCCTCGGTCCTTATATAATAGAAGTTACGACTCGGCCGAGTGGCGTGGTCACTCGGTCGAGCGAGGCAATAGAAATTTTCTCCCCGATATCGCATCGGCCGAGTGGCTTTGCCAGCCTCGGCCGAGTGGAGTAAGTCCATTCGGCCGAGTGACTCAAGCTACTCGGCATGACTCGCCCAAGGAGGGTATCCGTTTCACTCGGCCGAGTGAATATATATACTCGGCCGAGTAGCAGTTATAATGAAATGAGGAAAATAGACAGAGAGTTGGGTACAGCAGACTTCCCTCGTTCGTGAGCGGCTCGGTCGGACGAACTTCTGTACTCGGCCGAGTGACTAGTATACTCGGCCGAGTGAGCCTTGTATTCTGCTGTTTGTCTTCGTTTGGGCTCTAAACTCCGTCTTTCTTCCTCCAGTCGATTTCATGCTCCTCCTAAGCGTCGAACGCCTTCTTGGGGCGCTCCTCGTTGTCTCGTTCATCCTCCTCATGATGGTCTACCTATCTCCTCTCCTGTCAAGAAAAATAGGACACGTTATCACAAAATTTTTGGTCGGATGACTCAATACACTAAAAATCTCTAAAACGAAAATAAAGAAAAGGTAAAAATAAAGCAAAAACCGTCGGGTTGCCTCCCGACAAGCGCTCGTTTTAGGTCGTGAGCTCGACCCCCTATAATTTTCAATCAATGCGGGATGTTTGGTGCATATGAGATGCAACCGTCAAACTTCCCGGGGAGCGCACTTGGATTTGGACGTGGCGGCGTAGCGTGCTCCCTCGAAGGTCTCTTGTCTCGAATAGTGTTGGGGGGAGGCTCCCCCAAGCTAGCATTTGCCCCGGTCAACGGCTTAACCGGCGATGCCGATTTCCGTACCGGCGGGGCTTTCTTTGGAGACTTTGATTTCGAGAGCTTGCAGAGCTCTCGAATCCTTGCGACATCAGCGTCGCCTTCATCTTCATCAGCGGAGAAGTCGGGGGAATCATCTTTATTGTCTTCATGGCCTAAATCCGGGCCTTCTTCAAATTCTTCATCAAAAAGGGCGCCAATTGAGTGAGGAATCGTCTCCTCTATCACCTCATCGAGGAGGTCCATATAATCAAGCTCCTCATGGTAAGGCATGTGCTTCATTGCCTTGGGAATGTGGAGCTCCACATCGATGTTTCCGACGTTTAAGGTTAAGGTACCTTCGCGCACGTCGACGATAACTCCGGCGGTGGCGAGGAATGGGCGTCCAAGTATCAATGAGGTGTCTCCCTCTTCCTTAACGTCCATGATGACGAAGTCACATGGCAAGCATATTCCACCCGGGACTTGAAGTGGGATGTCTTTGGCAATCCCCACCGGCCTTGTTATCTGGCCATCGGCTAGTTGAATGCGCATGTCGGTGGGTTTCAACTTTGTCCCAGTGTTAAGCTTTAAGAACATGGAGAGGGGCATGAGACTCACACTAGCCCCAAGATCGACCAACGCCTTTTGGAGAGGCACGCCGCCCAAAGTGCAAGGAATCTGAAAACTCCCCGGATCTTTAAATTTTGCCGGCTCCTTTTCTCTCTTGGTGAACCAAGAGCCCTCCTCGGCTAGCATGATCTTCTCCTTCCTCTTTCTCCCCGAAATCAAGTCCTTCAAGAATTTGGCATATGTGGGGATCTCGATGATGGCGTCAAGGAAGGGAATATTTAGGCTAACTCCTCTTAGATACTCGAGGAATTTCGCTAGCCTTTTCTCCATTTTCGCTTTCGCTAGTCTTTGGGGGAATGGGACCGGTGGCATGAAGCGCCTCTCCTCAATTAATAGCTCCTCCCTAGATTTCTCCTTGTCTCGTGGCTCCTTCTCCTTTTCAATCTCAACTACCGGCTCAATTGGCTCCGAGCTTTCCTCCACGGGCTCCTCAATAGGAATCATGGCGGGGGTGGTGTCCTTCCCGCCTCTAGTAGTAACGGCAACTACGGCATTGATGTGGCCCGTGTTGCCCCGTGGGTTTTGCTCCGGTTGCGCCGGCAATCTTTGAGTGTTTCGATTGAGCAACGCCAATTGCTCCGATATTTGAGCCACTACGGTATTAAGAGACTCTTGCCCCGCCTTCAAAGTAGCATTCACCTTGTTTTGCTCGACCATGAACGCCTCCACTCTAGTTTCGAAATCGGATCGTTGTGGAGTTTGCGGAGGGTTTTGATTTTGATTCCTCCACCCTTGGTTGAATCCGGGAGGCCTATAAGGTGGAACTTGTTGCTTTGGTTGGAAGTTTTGTTGTGGAGGCCCCCTCGGCGGATAGTATTGTTGTTGGGGTGGTGGTGGTCGAGCTTGATTAGGCGGTTGTTGTGGCGGGTTCAAAGCTCCTTCATTGTTGGCGTAGGAGAATCCCGGATGATTTCTTGCGGCCGGATTGGACCAATACCCTTGGTTCCCCGCAACATATTGTACTTGCTCCAAGGACCCTTCTCCTTGCTCTCCTCCCGAGTACATGACTTGAGATTGGTCTTGCCAATCACACATTTGGTTGGTCGGTGCGGAGGTGGATGGGCTTCCTTGGGGCTCCGTGATGAATTTCTCCAATCTCTCCACCACCTTGTGGAGAGAATCGAATTTGCTCGTGAGCTCCGCTACGGCCTTCGCCTCGTAGATGCTAGTTGGCTTTAAGGAGGATGTGGAGTGTCCTCGCTCATCGCCCCATTGTTGGTTATTTGAGGCCATCTCCTCAATTAGGGCCGTAGCTTCCTCGGGAGTCTTTGACAAGATTGCACCATTCGCCGCGGCATCAATAATTTGCTTGGTCCCCGGTTGGAGACCGTTGTAGAAGCTATGAACTAGCTCCCAATCCTCTATACTGTGGTGCGGGCATTGGTGCTGCAAATCCTTAAATCGCTCCCAAGCTTCATAGAGCGTCTCATGTGGTCCTTGCTTGAAGGACATGAGAGCGCTCTGGATCTTCACCGTCTTGGATGGTGGATAGAATTTGTCAATGAATGCATCCGCCAACCCGTCCCAAGAGGTGAAAACTCCGTCAGCTTGCGTCCTCAGCCAATAGAGTGCTTTGTCCTTTAGCGTGAAGGGGAAGATGCGCAGTCTGATGGCATCGATGGGGACCCCCGGCATTTGGAAAGTGGCGCACTTCGACAAGAATGATTGGATGTGGAAGTGGGGGTTCTCATGAGCGTTCCCATGAAATGGGTCTTGTTGCATCAAAACCACCAATCCCGTCTTCAGCTCGAAGTTCTTATCGGCCGCCAACTCCGGCACGGCAATGGATGACGTAGTAGAAGAGGTCTTAGGCCGAAGCCTATCGCGAATAGAAATTATTCTCGCCATCCTCGCCGCCAATTCTTCGGGAGTTTCCGGGTTGGTCATAAACCGCCCTTCCGGATATTGTCTCCTTTCCGCTCTAAGTCTCCGCGCGGTACGTTCGATCTCGGGATCGAATAATAAGGCTTCGGGGTCCGCCGTAGATCTCGTGTACATGCACAGGGAAAACAGAGTTTCAAAGAGTTGATTAGTACAGTGGAAGGGTTAGGTAAGAATAGTAGGGGAAATAATAATGGTAATAAAAAAATAAAAATAAAAGAAAGAAATAGCTAGGGTGAAAAAGAATCAAACGCAATCGCCTCCCCGGCAACGGCGCCAAAAACTTGATCGCTCCGGGACGTACACCCAAAGAACGGTTGTAGTTTTACCGCAAGCGCACGGTATAGCGGCGAGCGGGTATCGAACACAGGGAGGACGAATGACCGTGCTTGCTCCTAATCAACCTGGCTATTCAAGAATAAAGAGAATTGCCTTGGGCGATCCTGTCACAATCGTCAGACAAATGTGCGAAATATCAAATCAAATAAAGAACGTCTAGGGAATGGGGAATCCCCGCTACTCACCGTATTTCATAGATGTGGTTCGTCGGTATCAAAATGGCTAGAATGAGAATTTGGATGAACTAGTTGCAACTAAATGTGGAACCAAGCTCACGCTCTCGCGCTGTTGCCGGTCTATAGCTATCCTAGGGTCGGGTCCAATCTCTTGCAAACCCTAGCCTAGGAAAGCTAGCATTAGGATCAACATCATCGTCCAATTGCGCACCGAGCCCAATCTCTTGCAAACTCGGTCCACAATCTAAATTAGGATAGTTCCTACCCGTCCAATCTCTTGCAAACGGGTATCGGCACGGAATCGCAACCGGAGATCCTAGTATCGGTCCAATCTCTTGCAAACCGATACTTCGAAAATCCGACTCCAACCCAATTCGGATTTCTAGGGCTTCCTATCAAATTGGGATCCAATCTCTTGCAAATCCCAATTGATATGAATACCTAGCTATCCGTAGTAATTCGATCCCAATCTAATCCCTAATTATTGATTCTAGCACAATTTCTACCAATTTATCACAAATACGAAATTGGGCTTGTAGGGTTCATCCCCACGCCCCAAGACGTGGAGACTACTCACAAATCATAGCAATAGCACAAAAATAATCAATGAAATAGACAATGGAATTCATCACAACAATGATATAAACAATAAAAATAGAGTTTTTGGGGAAAAGAGATGCAAACCAAAGTAGTTCTTCAATTAATCCAACAAAAATCCAAGTTTTTCTCTTCTCCAATCACAAAATAATAAAGCTAAAAAGTAATAGAAAAAAGCTGCAAAAAATCTAAGAGATGGCTCCTAAAACTAGGGTAAAAACTGGGCTTAAATAGCCCCAAAAATCGTCCAAAAATCCTGACCAAAACGCCCCTGCACAGCCTGTTTTCCGCAAATTTCGCTACAGGCAGCGCATCGCACTCGGCCGAGTGACAAAAGTCGCTCGGCCGAGTGAAAACCCTGTCATTTTCCAGTAAGTCGGGGGCTTCAAGGGCCTTCAGTTCGGAGGCGGCTCGGCCGAGTGAGTTGTCGTCACTCGGCCGATGGCTTCACTGCACTCGGGCGGACGCGGTTTACCACTCGGCCGAGTGGGTCTTCTGAAGCTCAGGTGGCCGAAAAACAGTAACTTCGATCTTTTTGAGGGCCTTCGTCTGGGCGCCACTCGGGCGGACGTGGTATCGTCACTCGGCCGATGTGGTCTCCGTCGCTCGGCCGAGTACACATGGAAAACGTGTCTGAACGGGTCGGCCGAGCAGTGTCTCGCTGGTCGGCTGAGTGGCTCCTCCACTCGGCCGAGTGGGACACAAAAAATGCCGAATCTGATTGTTTTCGCCTCCTCGTCGCTCCTGCGACGTCCATTCTTCTTCCGCTCCTCTCCAACAGCAAAATATCCCTCGGGGAGGTCGTCGGTGGCCGTGTAGAGTAAGCGCGTCTCGAGATCACTCCTAATTGCGCCAAATCACCTGAAAAGTGACAAAAACAACAAATCGTGAAAAGCATCGCAATATCGTCGATATATCGTGAAAAACATGATTTGGGCGATCTAAATGGCATGCAAATCCACGGGAAAAAGGTGTAAAATATGGAGTGATCAAGAATTTGGACATGGGAAATTGGATAAGAGAATTTGGATATCTATTATATAAAAGAGGGATGTTCTCAAGAGAAATTGGATAAGAGAATTTGGACATGAGAAATTGGATAAGAGAATTTGGATATCTATTATATAAAAGAGGGATGTTATCAAGAGAAATTGGATAAGAGAATTTTTACATGAGAAATTGGATAAGAGAATTTGGATATCTATTATATAAAAGAGGGATGTTATCAAGAGAAATTGGATAAGAGAATTTATACATGAGAAATTGGATAAGAGAATCTACTATAAAAAAGAGGGATGTTATCAAGGGAAATTGGATAAGAGAATTTGGACATAAGAAATTGGATAAAATAATTTGGATATCTATTATATAAAAGAGGGATGTTATCAAGAGAAATTGGATAAGAGAATTTGGACATGAGAAATTGGATAAGGGAATTTGGATATCAATTATATAAAAGAGGGATGTTATCAAGAGAAATTGGATAAGAGAATTAGACATGAGAAATTTGATAAGAGAATTTGGATATCTATAATATAAAAGAGGGATGTTATCAAGAAAAATTGGATAAGAGAATTTGGACATGAGAAATTGGATAAGAGAATTTGGATATCTATTATATAAAAGAGGAATGTTATCAAGAGAAATTGGATATGAGAGTATGGACATGAGAAATTGGATAAGAGAATTTCGATATCTATTATATAAAAGAGGGAAATTGGATAAGAGAAAATATAAGAGATGAGATTTTGAGGGATAAGAGGTGAGGTGGGAAATTTTGCACATACAACCCCGGTTTTTGCATTTTTTCCGTGGACCCTCCACACACACCCACCGACACTTTTTATTCTCCCCCTTCTGACCATTTTTTCCAGTCCTGTGAAGATTTTGAATCTTATCCTACTATGATAAAGCTTTGTCCTACGTGACAAGTTTGTCCTAGGTGGCAATGACAATTTTGGAGGACTTAAATTTTGGGGGGAAACTTAAATTTCGGGGGAAACTTGAAATTTTGTGGGAAAACTTGATATTTGAGTGAACTTGAAATTTGTGGGGGAAAAACTCAGCCATTAAATAAACCGTGCCCTTTGGGCACGAGAATTTACTATATAAAAGAGGGATGTTATCAAGAGAAATTGGATAAGAGAATTGGACATGAGAAATTGGATAAGAGAATTTGGATATCTATTATATAAAAGAGGGATGTTATCAAGAGATTGGATTAGAGAATTTGGACATGGGAAATTGGATAAGAGAATTTGGATATCTATTATATAAAAGATGGATTTATCAAGAGAAATTGGATAAGAAAATTTGGACATGAGAAATTGAATAAGAGAATTTGGATATCTATTATATAAAAGAGGGATGTTATCAAGAGAAATTTGATAAGAGAATTTGGACATGAGAATTTGGACATGAGAAATAGGATAAGAGAATCTACTATATAAAAGAGGGATGTTAACAAGAGAAATTGGATAAGAGAATTTGGACATAAGAAATTGGATAAGAGAATTTGGATATCTATTATATAAAAGAGTGATGTTCTCAAGAGAAATTGGATAAGAGAATTTGGACATGAGAAATTGGATAAGAGAATTTGGATATCTATTATATAAAAGAGGGATGTTATCAAGAGAAATTGGATAAGAGAATTTGGATATCTATTATATAAAAGAGGGATGTTATCAAGAGAAATTGGATAAGAGAATTGGACATGAGAAATTTGATAAGAGAATTTGGATATCTATTATTTAAAAGAGGGATATTATCAAGAGAAATTGGATAAGAGAATTTGGACATGAGAAATTGCATAAGAGAATTTGGATATCTATAATATAAAATAGGAATGTTATCAAGAGAAATAGGATATGAGAATATGGACATGAGAAATTGGATAAGAGAATTTGGATATCTATTATATAAAAGAGGGAAATTGGATAAGAGAAAATATAACAGAAGAGATTTTGAGGGATAAGAGAGGAGGTTGGAAATTTTGCACATACAACCCCGGTTTTTGCATTTTTGCCCCTGGACCCTCCACACACACCCACCGACACCTTTTATTCTCCCCCCTTCTGACCATTTTTTCCAGTCCTTTGAAGATTTTGAATCTTATCCTACTAGGATAAAGCTTTGTCCTACGTGACAAGTTTGTCCTAGGTGGCAATGACAATTTTGGAGGGACGTAAATTTTGGGGAGAAACTTAAATTTCCAGGGAAAATTGAAATTTTGTGGGAAAACTTGATATTTGGGTTTACTTGAAATTTGTGGGGGGCCATTAAATAACCCGTGCCCTATGGGCACGGGTAATGACTAGTCTATTATATAAAAGAGGGATGTTATCAAGAGAAAATGGATAAGAGAATTAGACATGAGAAATTTGATAAGAGAATTTGGATATCTATTATTTAAAAGAGGGATGTTATCAAGAGAAATTGGATAAGAGGATTTGGACATGAGAAATTGGATAAGAGAATTTGGATATCTATTATATAAAAGAGGGATGTTATCAAGAGAAATTGGATATGAGAATATAGACATGAGAAATTGGATAAGTGAATTTGGATATCTATTATTTAAAAGAGGGAAATTGGATAAGAGAAAATATAAGAGAAGAGATTTTGAGGGATAAGAGAGGAGGTTGGAAATTTTACACATACAACCCCGGTTTTTGCATTTTTGCCCCTGGACCCTCCACACACACCCACCGACACCTTTTATTCTCCCCCCTTCTGACCATTTTTTTCCATTCCTTTGAAGATTTTGAATCTTATCCTACTATGATAAAGCTTTGTCCTACGTGACAAGTTTGTCCTAGGTGGCAATGACAATTTTGGAGGGACGCAAATTTTGGGGAGAAACTTAAATTTCGGGGGAAAATTGAACTTTTGTGGGAAAACTTGATATTTGGGTGAACTTGAAATTTGTGGGGGGCCATTAAATAAACCGTGCCCTATGGGCACGGGTAATGACCAGTCTATTATATAAAAGAGGGATGTTATCAAGAGAAATTGGATAAGAGAATTTGGACAGGAGAAATTGAATAAGAGAATTTGGATATCTATTATATAAAAGAGGGATGTTATCAAGAGAAATTGGATAAGAGAATTTGGACAAGAGAATTTGGACATGAGAAATTGGATAAGAGAATCTACTATATAAAAGAGGGATGTTAACAAGAGAAATTGGATAAGAGAATTTGGACATAAGAAATTGGATAAGAGAATTTGGATATCTATTATATAAAAGAGTGATGTTCTCAAGAGAAATTGGATAAGAGAATTTGGCCATGAGAAATTGGATAAGAGAATTTGGATATCTATTATATAAAAGAGGGATGTTATCAAGAGAAATTGGATAAGAGAATTGGACATGAGAAATTTGATAAGAGAATTTGGATATCTATTATTTAAAAGAGGGATGTTATCAAGAGAAATTGGATAAGAGAATTTGGACATGAGAAATTGCATAAGAGAATTTGGATATCTATAATATAAAATAGGAATGTTATCAAGAGAAATAGGATATGAGAATATGGACATGAGAAATTGGATAAGAGAATTTGGATATCTATTATATAAAAGAGGGAAATTGGATAAGAGAAAATATAAGAGAAGAGATTTTGAGGGATAAGAGAGGAGGTTGGAAATTTTGCACATACAACCCCGGTTTTTGCATTTTTGCCCCTGGACCCTCCACACACACCCACCGACACCTTTTATTCTCCCCCCTTCTGACCATTTTTTCCAGTCCTTTGAAGATTTTGAATCTTATCCTACTAGGATAAAGCTTTGTCCTACGTGACAAGTTTGTCCTAGGTGGCAATGACAATTTTGGAGGGACGTAAATTTTGGGGAGAAACTTAAATTTCCAGGGAAAATTGAAATTTTGTGGGAAAACTTGATATTTGGGTTTACTTGAAATTTGTGGGGGGCCATTAAATAACCCGTGCCCTATGGGCACGGGTAATGACTAGTCTATTATATAAAAGAGGGATGTTATCAAGAGAAATTGGATAAGAGAATTAGACATGAGAAATTTGATAAGAGAATTTGGATATCTATTATTTAAAAGAGGGATGTTATCAAGAGAAATTGGATAAGAGGATTTGGACATGAGAAATTGGATAAGAGAATTTGGATATCTATTATATAAAAGAGGAATGTTATCAAGAGAAATTGGATATGAGAATATAGACATGAGAAATTGGATAAGCGAATTTGGATATCTATTATTTAAAAGAGGGAAATTGGATAAGAGAAAATATAAGAGAAGAGATTTTGAGGGATAAGAGAGGAGGTTGGAAATTTTGCACATACAACCCCGGTTTTTGCATTTTTCCCCCTGGACCCTCCACACACACCCACCGACACCTTTTATTCTCCCCCCTTCTGACCATTTTTTTCCTGTCCTTTGAAGATTTTGAATCTTATCCTACTAGGATAAAGCTTTGTCCTACGTGACAAGTTTGTCCTAGGTGGCAATGAGAATTTTGGAGGGACGTAAATTTTGGGGAGAAACTTAAATTTCGGGGGAAAATTGAAATTTTGTGGGAAAACTTGATATTTGGGTGAACTTGAAATTTATGGGGGGACATTAAATAAATCGTGCCCTATGGGCACGGGTAATGACTAGTCTATTATATAAAAGATGGATGTTATCAAGAGAAATTGGATAAGAGAATTTGGACAGGAGAAATTGAATAAGAGAATTTGGATATCTATTATATAAAAGAGGGATGTTATCAAGAGAAATTGGATAAGAGAATTTGGACAAGAGAATTTGGACATGAGAAATTGGATAAGAGAATCTACTATATAAAAGAGGGATGTTAACAAGAGAAATTGGATAAGAGAATTTGGACATAAGAAATTGGATAAGAGAATTTGGATATCTATTATATAAAAGAGTGATGTTCTCAAGAGAAATTGGATAAGAGAATTTGGCCATGAGAAATTGGATAAGAGAATTTGGATATCTATTATATAAAAAAGGGATGTTATCAAGAGAAATTGGATAAGAGAATTGGACATGAGAAATTTGATAAGAGAATTTGGATATCAATTATTTAAAAGAGGGATGTTATCAAGAGAAATTGGATAAGAGGATTTGGACATGAGAAATTGGATAAGAGAATTTGGATATCTATTATATAAAAGAGGAATTTTATCAATAGAAATTGGATATGAGAATATGGACATGAGAAATTGGATAAGAGAATTTGGATATCTATTATATAAAAGAGGGAAATTAGATAAAAGAAAATATAAGAGAAGAGATTTTGAGGGATAAGAGAGGAGGTTGGAAATTTTGCACATACAACCCCGGTTTTTGCATTTTTGCCCCTGGACCCTCCACACACACCCACCGACACCTTTTATTCTCCCCCCTTCTGACCATTTTTTTCCAGTCCTTTGAAGATTTTGAATCTTATCCTACTAGGATAAAGCTTTGTCCTACGTGACAAGTTTGTCCTAAGTGGCAATGACAATTTTGGAGGGACGTAAATTTTGGGGAGAAACTTAAATTTCCGGGGAAAATTGAAATTTTGTGGGAAAACTTGATATTTGGGTTTACTTGAAATTTGTGGGGGGCCATTAAATAACCCGTGCCCTATGGGCACGGGTAATGACTAGTCTATTATATAAAAGAGGGATGCTATCAAGAGAAATTGGATAAGAGAATTAGACATGAGAAATTTGATAAGAGAATTTGGATATCTATTATTTAAAAGAGGGATGTTATCAAGAGAAATTGGATAAGAGGATTTGGACATGAGAAATTGGATAAGAGAATTTGGATATCTATTATATAAAAGAGGAATGTTATCAAGAGAAATTGGATATGAGAATATAGACATGAGAAATTGGATAAGCGAATTTGGATATCTATTATTTAAAAGAGGGAAATTGGATAAGAGAAAATATAAGAGAAGAGATTTTGAGGGATAAGAGAGGAGGTTGGAAATTTTACACATACAACCCCGGTTTTTGCATTTTTGCCCCTGGACCCTCCACACACACCCACCGACACCTTTTATTCTCCCCCCTTCTGACCATTTTTTTCCATTCCTTTGAAGATTTTGAATCTTATCCTACTATGATAAAGCTTTGTCCTACGTGACAAGTTTGTCCTAGGTGGCAATGACAATTTTGGAGGGACGCAAATTTTGGGGAGAAACTTAAATTTCGGGGGAAAATTGAACTTTTGTGGGAAAACTTGATATTTGGGTGAACTTGAAATTTGTGGGGGGCCATTAAATAAACCGTGCCCTATGGGCACGGGTAATGACCTGTCTATTATATAAAAGAGGGATGTTATCAAGAGAAATTGGATAAGAGAATTTGGACAGGAGAAATTGAATAAGAGAATTTGGATATCTATTATATAAAAGAGGGATGTTATCAAGAGAAATTGGATAAGAGAATTTGGACAAGAGAATTTGGACATGAGAAATTGGATAAGAGAATCTACTATATAAAAGAGGGATGTTAACAAGAGAAATTGGATAAGAGAATTTGGACATAAGAAATTGGATAAGAGAATTTGGATATCTATTATATAAAAGAGTGATGTTCTCAAGAGAAATTGGATCAGAGAATTTGGCCATGAGAAATTGGATAAGAGAATTTGGATATCTATTATATAAAAGAGGGATGTTATCAAGAGAAATTGGATAAGAGAATTGGACATGAGAAATTTGATAAGAGAATTTGGATATCTATTATTTAAAAGAGGGATATTATCAAGAGAAATTGGATAAGAGAATTTGGACATGAGAAATTGCATAAGAGAATTTGGATATCTATAATATAAAATAGGAATGTTATCAAGAGAAATAGGATATGAGAATATGGACATGAGAAATTGGATAAGAGAATTTGGATATCTATTATATAAAAGAGGGAAATTGGATAAGAGAAAATATAACAGAAGAGATTTTGAGGGATAAGAGAGGAGGTTGGAAATTTTGCACATACAACCCCGGTTTTTGCATTTTTGCCCCTGGACCCTCCACACACACCCACCGACACCTTTTATTCTCCCCCCTTCTGACCATTTTTTCTAGTCCTTTGAAGATTTTGAATCTTATCCTACTAGGATAAAGCTTTGTCCTACGTGACAAGTTTGTCCTAGGTGGCAATGACAATTTTGGAGGGACGTAAATTTTGGGGAGAAACTTAAATTTCCAGGGAAAATTGAAATTTTGTGGGAAAACTTGATATTTGGGTTTACTTGAAATTTGTGGGGGGCCATTAAATAACCCGTGCCCTATGGGCACGGGTAATGACTAGTCTATTATATAAAAGAGGGATGTTATCAAGAGAAATTGGATAAGAGAATTAGACATGAGAAATTTGATAAGAGAATTTGGATATCTATTATTTAAAAGAGGGATGTTATCAAGAGAAATTGGATAAGAGGATTTGGACATGAGAAATTGGATAAGAGAATTTGGATATCTATTATATAAAAGAGGAATGTTATCAAGAGAAATTGGATATGAGAATATAGACATGAGAAATTGGATAAGCGAATTTGGATATCTATTATTTAAAAGAGGGAAATTGGATAAGAGAAAATATAAGAGAAGAGATTTTGAGGGATAAGAGAGGAGGTTGGAAATTTTGCACATACAACCCCGGTTTTTGCATTTTTCCCCCTGGACCCTCCACACACACCCACCGACACCTTTTATTCTCCCCCCTTCTGACCATTTTTTTCCTGTCCTTTGAAGATTTTGAATCTTATCCTACTAGGATAAAGCTTTGTCCTACGTGACAAGTTTGTCCTAGGTGGCAATGAGAATTTTGGAGGGACGTAAATTTTGGGGAGAAACTTAAATTTCGGGGGAAAATTGAAATTTTGTGGGAAAACTTGATATTTGGGTGAACTTGAAATTTATGGGGGGACATTAAATAAATCGCGCCCTATGGGCACGGGTAATGACTAGTCTATTATATAAAAGATGGATGTTATCAAGAGAAATTGGATAAGAGAATTTGGACAGGAGAAATTGAATAAGAGAATTTGGATATCTATTATATAAAAGAGGGATGTTATCAAGAGAAATTGGATAAGAGAATTTGGACAAGAGAATTTGGACATGAGAAATTGGATAAGAGAATCTACTATATAAAAGAGGGATGTTAACAAGAGAAATTGGATAAGAGAATTTGGACATAAGAAATTGGATAAGAGAATTTGGATATCTATTATATAAAAGAGTGATGTTCTCAAGAGAAATTGGATAAGAGAATTTGGCCATGAGAAATTGGATAAGAGAATTTGGATATCTATTATATAAAAAAGGGATGTTATCAAGAGAAATTGGATAAGAGAATTGGACATGAGAAATTTGATAAGAGAATTTGGATATCTATTATTTAAAAGAGGGATGTTATCAAGAGAAATTGGATAAGAGGATTTGGACATGAGAAATTGGATAAGAGAATTTGGATATCTATTATATAAAAGAGGAATTTTATCAATAGAAATTGGATATGAGAATATGGACATGAGAAATTGGATAAGAGAATTTGGATATCTATTATATAAAAGAGGGAAATTGGATAAAAGAAAATATAAGAGAAGAGATTTTGAGGGATAAGAGAGGAGGTTGGAAATTTTGCACATACAACCCCGGTTTTTGCATTTTTGCCCCTGGACCCTCCACACACACCCACCGACACCTTTTATTCTCCCCCCTTCTGACCATTTTTTTCCAGTCCTTTGAAGATTTTGAATCTTATCCTACTAGGATAAAGCTTTGTCCTACGTGACAAGTTTGTCCTAGGTGGCAATGACAATTTTGGAGGGACGTAAATTTTGGGGAGAAACTTAAATTTCCGGGGAAAATTGAAATTTTGTGGGAAAACTTGATATTTGGGTTTACTTGAAATTTGTGGGGGGCCATTAAATAACCCGTGCCCTATGGGCACGGGTAATGACTAGTCTATTATATAAAAGAGGGATGTTATCAAGAGAAATTGGATAAGAGAATTAGACATGAGAAATTTGATAAGAGAATTTGGATATCTATTATTTAAAAGAGGGATGTTATCAAGAGAAATTGGATAAGAGGATTTGGACATGAGAAATTGGATAAGAGAATTTGGATATCTATTATATAAAAGAGGAATGTTATCAAGAGAAATTGGATATGAGAATATAGACATGAGAAATTGGATAAGCGAATTTGGATATCTATTATTTAAAAGAGGGAAATTGGATAAGAGAAAATATAAGAGAAGAGATTTTGAGGGATAAGAGAGGAGGTTGGAAATTTTACACATACAACCCCGGTTTTTGCATTTTTGCCCCTGGACCCTCCACACACACCCACCGACACCTTTTATTCTCCCCCCTTCTGACCATTTTTTTCCATTCCTTTGAAGATTTTGAATCTTATCCTACTATGATAAAGCTTTGTCCTACGTGACAAGTTTGTCCTAGGTGGCAATGACAATTTTGGAGGGACGCAAATTTTGGGGAGAAACTTAAATTTCGGGGGAAAATTGAACTTTTGTGGGAAAACTTGATATTTGGGTGAACTTGAAATTTGTGGGGGGCCATTAAATAAACCGTGCCCTATGGGCACGGGTAATGACCAGTCTATTATATAAAAGAGGGATGTTATCAAGAGAAATTGGATAAGAGAATTTGGACAGGAGAAATTGAATAAGAGAATTTGGATATCTATTATATAAAAGAGGGATGTTATCAAGAGAAATTGGATAAGAGAATTTGGACAAGAGAATTTGGACATGAGAAATTGGATAAGAGAATCTACTATATAAAAGAGGGATGTTAACAAGAGAAATTGGATAAGAGAATTTGGACATAAGAAATTGGATAAGAGAATTTGGATATCTATTATATAAAAGAGTGATGTTCTCAAGAGAAATTGGATAAGAGAATTTGGCCATGAGAAATTGGATAAGAGAATTTGGATATCTATTATATAAAAGAGGGATGTTATCAAGAGAAATTGGATAAGAGAATTGGACATGAGAAATTTGATAAGAGAATTTGGATATCTATTATTTAAAAGAGGGATGTTATCAAGAGAAATTGGATAAGAGAATTTGGACATGAGAAATTAAATAAGAGAATTTGGATATCTATAATATAAAATAGGAATGTTATCAAGAGAAATAGGATATGAGAATATGGACATGAGAAATTGGATAAGAGAATTTGGATATTTATTATATAAAAGAGGGAAATTGGATAAGAGAAAATATAAGAGAAGAGATTTTGAGGGATAAGAGAGGAGGTTGGAAATTTTGCACATACAACCCCGGTTTTTGCATTTTTGCCCCTGGACCCTCCACACACACCCACCGACACCTTTTATTCTCCCCCCTTCTGACCATTTTTTCCAGTCCTTTGAAGATTTTGAATCTTATCCTACTAGGATAAAGCTTTGTCCTACGTGACAAGTTTGTCCTAGGTGGCAATGACAATTTTGGAGGGACGTAAATTTTGGGGAGAAACTTAAATTTCCAGGGAAAATTGAAATTTTGTGGGAAAACTTGATATTTGGGTTTACTTGAAATTTGTGGGGGGCCATTAAATAACCCGTGCCCTATGGGCACGGGTAATGACTAGTCTATTATATAAAAGAGGGATGTTATCAAGAGAAATTGGATAAGAGAATTAGACATGAGAAATTTGATAAGAGAATTTGGATATCTATTATTTAAAAGAGGGATGTTATCAAGAGAAATTGGATAAGAGGATTTGGACATGAGAAATTGGATAAGAGAATTTGGATATCTATTATATAAAAGAGGAATGTTATCAAGAGAAATTGGATATGAGAATATAGACATGAGAAATTGGATAAGCGAATTTGGATATCTATTATTTAAAAGAGGGAAATTGGATAAGAGAAAATATAAGAGAAGAGATTTTGAGGGATAAGAGAGGAGGTTGGAAATTTTGCACATACAACCCCGGTTTTTGCATTTTTCCCCCTGGACCCTCCACACACACCCACCGACACCTTTTATTCTCCCCCCTTCTGACCATTTTTTTCCTGTCCTTTGAAGATTTTGAATCTTATCCTACTAGGATAAAGCTTTGTCCTACGTGACAAGTTTGTCCTAGGTGGCAATGAGAATTTTGGAGGGACGTAAATTTTGGGGAGAAACTTAAATTTCGGGGGAAAATTGAAATTTTGTGGGAAAACTTGATATTTGGGTGAACTTGAAATTTATGGGGGGACATTAAATAAACCGTGCCCTATGGGCACGGGTAATGACTAGTCTATTATATAAAAGATGGATGTTATCAAGAGAAATTGGATAAGAGAATTTGGACAGGAGAAATTGAATAAGAGAATTTGGATATCTATTATATAAAAGAAGGATGTTATCAAGAGAAATTGGATAAGAGAATTTGGACAAGAGAATTTGGACATGAGAAATTGGATAAGAGAATCTACTATATAAAAGAGGGATGTTAACAAAAGAAATTGGATAAGAGAATTTGGACATAAGAAATTGGATAAGAGAATTTGGATATCTATTATATAAAAGAGTGATGTTCTCAAGAGAAATTGGATAAGAGAATTTGGCCATGAGAAATTGGATAAGAGAATTTGGATATCTATTATATAAAAAAGGGATGTTATCAAGAGAAATTGGATAAGAGAATTGGACATGAGAAATTTGATAAGAGAATTTGGATATCTATTATTTAAAAGAGGGATGTTATCAAGAGAAATTGGATAAGAGGATTTGGACATGAGAAATTGGATAAGAGAATTTGGATATCTATTATATAAAAGAGGAATTTTATCAATAGAAATTGGATATGAGAATATGGACATGAGAAATTGGATAAGAGAATTTGGATATCTATTATATAAAAGAGGGAAATTGGATAAAAGAAAATATAAGAGAAGAGATTTTGAGGGATAAGAGAGGAGGTTGGAAATTTTACACATACAACCCCGGTTTTTGCATTTTTGCCCCTGGACCCTCCACACACACCCACCGACACCTTTTATTCTCCCCCTTCTGACCATTTTTTTCCAGTCCTTTGAAGATTTTGAATCTTATCCTACTAGGATAAAGCTTTGTCCTACGTGACAAGTTTGTCCTAGGTGGCAATGACAATTTTGGAGGGACGTAAATTTTGGGGAGAAACTTAAATTTCCGGGGAAAATTGAAATTTTGTGGGAAAACTTGATATTTGGGTTTACTTGAAATTTGTGGGGGGCCATTAAATAACCCGTGCCCTATGGGCACGGGTAATGACTAGTCTATTATATAAAAGAGGGATGTTATCAAGAGAAATTGGATAAGAGAATTAGACATGAGAAATTTGATAAGAGAATTTGGATATCTATTATTTAAAAGAGGGATGTTATCAAGAGAAATTGGATAAGAGGATTTGGACATGAGAAATTGGATAAGAGAATTTGGATATCTATTATATAAAAGAGGAATGTTATCAAGAGAAATTGGATATGAGAATATAGACATGAGAAATTGGATAAGCGAATTTGGATATCTATTATTTAAAAGAGGGAAATTGGATAAGAGAAAATATAAGAGAAGAGATTTTGAGGGATAAGAGAGGAGGTTGGAAATTTTACACATACAACCCCGGTTTTTGCATTTTTGCCCCTGGACCCTCCACACACACCCACCGACACCTTTTATTCTCCCCCCTTCTGACCATTTTTTTCCATTCCTTTGAATATTTTGAATCTTATCCTACTATGATAAAGCTTTATCCTACGTGACAAGTTTGTCCTAGGTGGCAATGACAATTTTGGAGGGACGCAAATTTTGGGGAGAAACTTAAATTTCGGGGGAAAATTGAAATTTTGTGGGAAAACTTGATATTTGGGTGAACTTGAAATTTGTGGGGGGCCATTAAATAAACCGTGCCCTATGGGCACAGGTAATGACTAGTCTATTATATAAAAGAGGGATGTTATCAAGAGAAATTGGATAAGAGAATTTGGACAGGAGAAATTGAATAAGAGAATTTGGATATCTATTATATAAAAGAGGGATGTTATCAAGAGAAATTGGATAAGAGAATTTGGACAAGAGAATTTGGACATGAGAAATTGGATAAGAGAATCTACTATATAAAAGAGGGATGTTAACAAGAGAAATTGGATAAGAGAATTTGGACATAAGAAATTGGATAAGAGAATTTGGATATCTATTATATAAAAGAGTGATGTTCTCAAGAGAAATTGGATAAGAGAATTTGGCCATGAGAAATTGGATAAGAGAATTTGGATATCTATTATATAAAAGAGGGATGTTATCAAGAGAAATTGGATAAGAGAATTGGACATGAGAAATTTGATAAGAGAATTTGGATATCTATTATTTAAAAGAGGGATGTTATCAAGAGAAATTGGATAAGAGAATTTGGACATGAGAAATTGCATAAGAGAATTTGGATATCTATAATATAAAATAGGAATGTTATCAAGAGAAATAGGATATGAGAATATGGACATGAGAAATTGGATAAGAGAATTTGGATATCTATTATATAAAAGAGGGAAATTGGATAAGAGAAAATATAAGAGAAGAGATTTTGAGGGATAAGAGAGGAGGTTGGAAATTTTGCACATACAACCCCGGTTTTTGCATTTTTGCCCCTGGACCCTCCACACACACCCACCGACACCTTTTATTCTCCCCCCTTCTGACCATTTTTTCCAGTCCTTTGAAGATTTTGAATCTTATCCTACTAGGATAAAGCTTTGTCCTACGTGACAAGTTTGTCCTAGGTGGCAATGACAATTTTGGAGGGACGTAAATTTTGGGGAGAAACTTAAATTTCCAGGGAAAATTGAAATTTTGTGGGAAAACTTGATATTTGGGTTTACTTGAAATTTGTGGGGGGCCATTAAATAACCCGTGCCCTATGGGCACGGGTAATGACTAGTCGATTATATAAAAGAGGGATGTTATCAAGAGAAATTGGATAAGAGAATTAGACATGAGAAATTTGATAAGAGAATTTGGATATCTATTATTTAAAAGAGGGATGTTATCAAGAGAAATTGGATAAGAGGATTTGGACATGAGAAATTGGATAAGAGAATTTGGATATCTATTATATAAAAGAGGAATGTTATCAAGAGAAATTGGATATGAGAATATAGACATGAGAAATTGGATAAGCGAATTTGGATATCTATTATTTAAAAGAGGGAAATTGGATAAGAGAAAATATAAGAGAAGAGATTTTGAGGGATAAGAGAGGAGGTTGGAAATTTTGCACATACAACCCCGGTTTTTGCATTTTTCCCCCTGGACCCTCCACACACACCCACCGACACCTTTTATTCTCCCCCCTTCTGACCATTTTTTTCCTGTCCTTTGAAAATTTTGAATCTTATCCTACTAGGATAAAGCTTTGTCCTACGTGACAAGTTTGTCCTAGGTGGCAATGAGAATTTTGGAGGGACGTAAATTTTGGGGAGAAACTTAAATTTCGGGGGAAAATTGAAATTTTGTGGGAAAACTTGATATTTGGGTGAACTTGAAATTTATGGGGGGACATTAAATAAACCGTGCCCTATGGGCACGGGTAATGACTAGTCTATTATATAAAAGATGGATGTTATCAAGAGAAATTGGATAAGAGAATTTGGACAGGAGAAATTGAATAAGAGAATTTGGATATCTATTATATAAAAGAGGGATGTTATCAAGAGAAATTGGATAAGAGAATTTGGACAAGAGAATTTGGACATGAGAAATTGGATAAGAGAATCTACTATATAAAAGAGGGATGTTAACAAGAGAAATTGGATAGGAGAATTTGGACATAAGAAATTGGATAAGAGAATTTGGATATCTATTATATAAAAGAGTGATGTTCTCAAGAGAAATTGGATAAGAGAATTTGGCCATGAGAAATTGGATAAGAGAATTTGGATATCTATTATATAAAAGAGGGATGTTATCAAGAGAAATTGGATAAGAGAATTGGACATGAGAAATTTGATAAGAGAATTTGGATATCTATTATTTAAAAGAGGGATGTTATCAAGAGAAATTGGATAAGAGGATTTGGACATGAGAAATTGGATAAGAGAATTTGGATATCTATTATATAAAAGAGGAATTTTATCAAGAGAAATTGGATATGAGAATATGGACATGAGAAATTGGATAAGTGAATTTGGATATCTATTATATAAAAGAGGGAAATTGGATAAAAGAAAATATAAGAGAAGAGATTTTGAGGGATAAGAGAGGAGGTTGGAAATTTTACACATACAACCCCGGTTTTTGCATTTTTGCCCCTGGACCCTCCACACACACCCACCGACACCTTTTATTCTCCCCCCTTCTGACCATTTTTTTCCATTCCTTTGAAGATTTTGAATCTTATCCTACTATGATAAAGCTTTGTCCTACGTGACAAGTTTGTCCTAGGTGGCAATGACAATTTTGGAGGGACGCAAATTTTGGGGAGAAACTTAAATTTCGGGGGAAAATTGAAATTTTGTGGGAAAACTTGATATTTGGGTGAACTTGAAATTTGTGGGGGGCCATTAAATAAACCGTGCCCTATGGGCACGGGTAATGACTAGTCTATTATATAAAAGATGGATGTTATCAAGAGAAATTGGGTAAGAGAATTGGACATGAGAAATTTGATAAGAGAATTTGGATATCTATTATTTAAAAGAGGGATGTTATCAAGAGAAATTGGATAAGAGGATTTGGACATGAGAAATTGGATAAGAGAATTTGGATATCTATTATATAAAAGAGGAATGTTATCAAGAGAAATTGGATATGAGAATATAGACATGAGAAATTGGATAAGCGAATTTGGATATCTATTATTTAAAAGAGGGAAATTGGATAAGAGAAAATATAAGAGAATAGATTTTTAGGGATAAGAGAGGAGGTTGTAAATTTTGTACATACAACCCCGGTTTTTGCATTTTTTCCCCTGGACCCTCCACACACACCCACCGACACCTTTTATTCTCCCCCCTTCTGACCATTTTTTTCCAGTCCTTTGAAGATTTTGAAACTTATCCTACTAGCATAAAGCTTTGTCCTACGTGACAAGTTTGTCCTAGGTGGCAATGACAATTTTGGAGGGACGTAAATTTTGGGGAGAAACTTAAATTTCGGGGGAAAATTGAAATTTTGTGGGAAAACTTGATATTTGGGTGAACTTGAAATTTGTGGGGGGGCCATTAAATAAACCGTGCCCTATGGGCACGGGTAATGACTAGTATATATATATATATATATATATATATATATATATATATATATATATATATATATATATATATATATATATATATATATATATATATATATATGGGTAAACTGCGCCTGACCTCAACCTCAGGTGGGATTCCAGCGCTCGACCCCTCCCTACAGTCCGATTCGATCCACAAACATGGTAATATCTGACCTTTTGGTGCAATTACTATCGCGCTCTTTAAGCCATTTTCAAAGCTCCTTTGTATTAAATTACCTTTAAGCCCTTTTGTACTAAAATACAATCACTGCCACTTCTTTTGCTCACTCCCGCGCAAAATACAGAAGCTGGAGTAGATCCCCAGTTTTGCACTAGGTCTTTGATTTCAACAGCCTACGCATGAGATCACCCCCAAATCCCTGCCATCACACGCTCGTTGATTCCCCTCCTACTCTCCTCCATCGAGGTAAGCATGGTCATCCCTAATTTACTCGACATCTCATATTGCTCAACACGCACAACATGATAAATTTTTGAAGGGGTTTGTGCGGTGAGTAATTTCCAACCTTTGGACGATTAGCACTGGAAATTACTCTCCACGCACAACGGTCTACGCGGTGAGTAATTTACATCCTAGCGAAGTGTTGCGATGGAAACTACTCTCCGTGCAAAACGATTCAATAATTTAGCCTGTTGTGCGCATTGAGAAATATGAGATGTCCATCAAAACTTACTTAAGCCTCTCATATAGCACAACAACATAGAGCAAATGGCGTACATAATATTCTCCACCGGGCGTTGTGCACGGTAATTTTTCTTGTAGCCTAGTTTTTATTCGACGCGCACCACGTTCTAAATCTGGAGAAATTTTACCTTTGTCGTATAATGTTAATCCACGTGGCGTAAAATTTAATTGCATACATTCAAACTTTTACATTCATTCTGATACATATCCATTCTGTTGAAATTAACAGTTCAAATATATTCATGTAGCTGTAAGCATCCTGTCAATGAAGAAAACACTATAAGGGGGGTTGAATAGTGTTTAAGAAATTTAAAACGATAGTTACACCAAATTAAAATGCTAACCAACAATATAGTGCGGAAATAGAATTAAACCCAAATAAGAAACAAATGCAAACACAATTATGTTTCTAGGGTTCGGATTACCCAAGTCACTTCCCAACTTGTTCCCGGTAATCCTACGTCTCTTCCACCCGGATACCTCTAGATACTTAAGTTAGAACCCTAACTTGAGGTTCCCTTAAAACCCACTTGTAGAAACCCTACAAGTGAAATCGAATACAATCGATGTCCTTGACTCCCACAACTTGGGAGCAAGCAAACCGCTCTCACAACCCGAGAGCAAATTCAAATTACGAAAGTAATGAAATAAAGAAAGCAACACTTACAATCACATATGCCTTGAAGTAGAACTTGAAGGAGTGGTGTGTTGTGTGTTGAAGACTCTCTTGGAAGAGAGGAGAAAGCCATTTCTCTTGACTGCACCAAATGCCTAGAAGATAACTCTTTGGTTCTAGGTTGGAGAGCAAGAGATCAAAGAATGGAATTCTTTTGGCTCTGGATTTGAGAGCTTTAAAACTTTAAAATGAAAGCTTGAGAGAAAACGTGGAAGAATTGGTAACCTCTCAATGGAACAGTAGAAGCTCCAATTATAGGTTTCTCAAATCCACAAAACAGTTTAGGTAAAAACCCGTTTGGAATCCGTGAGAAAATTCTCAACAGATAGAATCTGAACTCGCGACAGTCGACTGTTGAAGAAACCACAGTCGACTGTTGCACAGTCAGCAAGGGTAGGTAAGAATTCATAACGGTAACGTACCACGTGGACAGTCGATTGATGAAGCAAAGACAGTTGACTGTTAAATCAACAGGAGACTGTAAATTCTTCTACAGGCGACTGGCCGAAAGAATGATAAGTTGAAGAAATCTGGAAATCCTCTAAGATAACAAGACAGACAACTGATGTAGATAAAACAGTCGATTGTTAATCTGAACAGGAGACTATAAATCCTTATACAGACGACTGTCAAATACCCTGGGAATTTTCAGAGAGCTGAGTCAATAAATTGGCTCACAGACAGACGACTGTTGCAGCATACACAGTCGACTGATCCAAGTGATAGTCGACTGTATATTCAACAGTAGTCGACTGGCCGTAAAATTCAGATCAACAAAGTTTGGGTAGAAGATAGACATGCGACTGATTTACAAAACACAGTCGACTGTCACTTGGACATGCGCCTGTGAAGCATTCATCAGTAGCCTGTGCGAAATAAACAGAGAGGCCCAAAACTGGATTGTAAAAGTTTGTGCATAACAGGCGACTGTAGAACAAAACACAGTCGACTGTTTTTGAGACAGACAACTGTAAAACGTTCAGCAGTCGACTGTTATAAACAATCCAAGCACAATCAAAAGAGAAATGGATTGGAGTCTAAGGACGAATGATCTAATGAAGTCCTAAGACTGAAATGATGATGTGTGTAGTGCTTCATCAATGTTCTACTTCTAAGCTACATACTAGAAGAGATAAAAGAAAATAACATGGATGAATTGTCTCTTCTATCCATCGTATGAGCTTGAAGGGTTCATGGAGCTTCAGTCATCATCTACGATCATCCAATCCATGTCATTTGCCTTCAATCAACTTTGAGTGTCATCCATTGCAAGTAGATCTTCAAAATAAGCTTAAGCAATGGATTAACTACAAAATAGGGGATTAGTCACAAGTATTTATGTTTGCTCATCATTAACACCAAGTAGGGAGAAGTCCAATACTCAACATTCTCCCCCTTTTTGATGATGACAAACAAACATAAACAAAAAGATAAATAATTGTGCTTATGAAAACTTACTCCCCCTACATAGATGCCAATCAAGTTAGTCAACAAATATTAGGGCATCTACATATCAATTGAAGCAAATGATTAAGATACGTATGATTTTAATTTAAGAAATCTAGGAATTATAATCCCTATTCATTGTAATCTTACTCCCCCTAAATCTAAGGCAACTTCAATCTTAGATTCAATGTGTTAGAACATACTTAGCACATTCATTATGAATCTTGTATGTTTATTTCTCTCCCCCTATGGCATTATCCAAAAAGGTGGGAGTAAATAACAACAACAATAGTTGTGCTAAATACAAACTAACAACAATCAAGGAGTAAAAAGATATATGGAATCAAAAACTCATAAAAGCACATCATATACTTATGTGAATAGATGAATTGAATTCCAATATCAACATTTTAGATATATGAAACAAAAATAGTTTCAAAAATTCATCACATCAGAGATAGCATGAATAATCCAATATCCAATCCTATATTGTCTCACAAGCATATCACACAGATAAGAGAATCAATTATACAAGGTGTGACACAAGATTAAACAGCAACATCATATATATATATCAAAAGATGTGAGTACATATACAAGTGGACATCAACATGTCCAACTAAAATACATACATCATGATATCAAAAAAATACATCATGACAACATCGAACACCAGAAACAGAAATCCATCATACATAAGAACTCTTAACCCATCAAACACAGTGAAGACCCACTCATCCTAATCAAAAACAAACCAAAACAGAATCTAGGTCATCGGGTGAGTGAGCAAACAGGCAGCAGCTGCATCGTCAGTCAATGTGAATGATGGAAGGGTCCGAAGGACGTCCAGAAGAGCGGAACATGAGCCTGGCGGAGTGTCGGGTAGGGTAAGCAGGGGTCTTCCTCTTGGAAGACGATGCACGAGCGACAGACGGTTCGGTAAGAGTAGAAACATGGGTCTAAACAACAGGGGTCGGGACCAATGAGGGTACAGGCACAAATCCTGGAGGAGGAGGAACACGAACATGAGCAGTGTCCTCAGACTTGGAAACCAGAGCATGAAGCTCGGTGGGGATGGGAAATCCATGACACATAAAGGATTTGTACTAAAGCTCCAAAAGAAGATTGAGCTTCTAGTCCATAGAAGTGGAAAGTTTCTCTAGAGCGGTGTCACGATCACACAGTCGACCAAGAAGAAAATCCTCGAGGGGAACGGAAGGTGGAGAACGAGGAGGATGATCAGTTGGTTAAGAAGTGTGTTCAGCAGAATTCTCAGAAGGGACGGGGTCACCGACTATGACATGAAGAAAGTCTCCAAAAGATGGAGGCGAGGTCGGAACCGGATCAGCGGGTTGAGACGAAGGAGCCAGATCAATGAGGAAATCGAAAGATTCTTTAGGAAACAGACGGCTAAAAGTATCCATGATCTCACTCGAACGATCGAAGGCTAGGTCAAACGAGCTAGGGCACGATTCCGGCGAGAAATCGATCAACAGGCGAGCACACACGAACAACCACACGAAGGCAGAAGATCGAGTTGCCACGAAGAAGATCAGAAGAGAGATCTACAGGAGATTTCGAGCGGGAAGTCAAGTGAAATTCAGTCGGAGGAGAGAGAAAAACAAGTGTCTAAAAGAACCGTCTCGATGTATATATGAAATGTGGAATAAATCTGGGCCGTTGGATCAAAGAATCGACGGCTCAGATCGAAACAGTGAACCATCACAACAGTAGACAGTCGACTGATGAACAAAAGTCAGTCGACTGGATGAAGTGATAAGAATTAAGCTAAGGATGACAGACAGTCGACTGTTGAGTAACATACAGTCGTCTGTCCGATAGACAGTCTACTGTACTATACACATCAGTCGACTGACCGAGAATCAATAAACTTCATCAAAAAAGACAGAGAGCTCTGTAAAATTTCGACAAAGAGAACAGTCGCCTGATGACTAAAATTCAGTCGCTTGTTAAAATAACAGTCGACTGGAAAACACTCATCTGTCGTCTGTGCGAAAGATACAAATTTCTGACTGAAAAAAGTAGAGTAGGGCAGTCTACTGTCGAAGGAAAGACAGTCGTCTATCCTGGTCTATAAATGCACAGTGAGATAGAAATCCAGAGAATAAGAACACTCACCCTAGGACCTATACTCTGATCACAAACTCATCATAAATTTAGTGTAATACGATAAATCAATTGAAACACAAATCTCTAAGATCAATCTCAAAGAAATCATAAAATCACATAAATCGCAATTGCCTCTCTTAAACACATATATAAGATAAATCAAATCAAGATAGGCAATAAGATGATATGAGCTCAAAGAGTGTTATAACAAGAATGTTGAGCTTCTAGATTTCAGATTCACCCATAATTCCTATTTCTCCACGCAACCTCACAGATGAATCTTCTTTAAGAGGTTTTGTGAAGATGTCGGCAATTTGTTTTTTGGTTTCAATGTACTCTAAGATGATGTCCTTCTTAGTTACATGATCATTTATAAAATGGTGTCTCACGTCTATGTGTTTGGTACGGGAGTGATGTACCGGATTCTTGGAAAGACATATGGCACTTTGGTTATCAACCATGATAGTGCAAGTATCACAATTGACACCATAGTCCATAAGAGTGTGTCTCATCCAAAGAACTTGTGCACATGCAAGACCCGCAGCAATATATTCCGCTTCTGTCGTGGACAATGAAACCAAATTCTGTTTCTTAGAAAACCAAGAAACTAAGGAATTTCCTAGAAAATGGCAAGTGCCACTTGTACTTTTCCTGTCGGACTTGCATCCGGCAAAGTCGGCATCACTATATGAGATTAACTCATATGTGCTAGATTTAGGGTAAAGTAACACATAATCTAGAGACTGATTGAGATAACGAAATATTCGTTTAACCGTAATCAAGTGTGACTCCTTAGGTCTAGCTTGATATCTAGCACACAAGCAGATAGAAAACATGATATCGGGTCTACTAGTAGTTAAGTAAAGTAAGCTACCGATCATACCTCGATATAGACGAACGTCTACATCTTTTCCGTTTTCATCTTTGTGCAGATGGGTAGTAGTACTCATATGAGTCTGTTTTCTTGAAGACGATTCCATCCCGAATCGCTTTATAAGCTCCCCTGTGTACTTTGTCTGATGTATAAAGGTGACATTCTCCATTTGTCGAATTTGCAGTCCAAGAAAATAAGTGAGCTCTTCCATGTGGCTCATCTCGAATTCATCCGTCATTGACTTAGAAAATTCTTGACAAAGATTAAAGTTAGTAGAACCAAAAACTATATCGTCTACATAAACTTGAATCAAGAAAATGTCATTTTCATAATCTTTAATGAAGAGTGTAGAATCAACTTCTCCCATTTTAAAACCTAAATTCAAAAGAAAGGTCTTGAGTCGATCATACCAAGCTCTAGGAGCTTGTCTCAACCCATACAACGCTTTCTTAAGTTTGAAAACATGATTTGGAATTTTTTCATGAATAAAACCGGGAGGTTGAGAAACATATACTTCTTCATTGACAATCCCATTTAAAAATGCACTTTTAACATCCATTTGAAATAGTTTAAAATTCTTATAGGATGCAAAAGATAAAAGCAATCTAATAGCTTCTAATCTAGCTACGGGGACAAAAGATTCTTCGAAATCAATACCTTCCTCCTGCTGGTAGCCTTGAGCTACTAACCTTGCTTTGTTCCTTGTGATCACCTCGGTCTCATCCGTCTTGTTCTTGAAGATCCATTTGGTCCCAATAACTTGGTGACCACTTGGAAGAGGAACGAGTTCCCAAACTTCATTTCTCGAATTGCATTAGTTCTTCTTCCATTGCCACTATCCAAGAGCTATCCTCACAAGCTTCTTGGATGTTCTTTGGCTCAATGGTAGAGACAAATGCGCAATGAGAGAATTCTTCAATCCTCGACCTCGTTCGAACACCCACACCAATATCTCCAATAATTTGGTTATGGGGATGATTGCGAACGGTCGGATAAACTTTGGGTATTCCTGCATCACTAGGAACATCTTCAATAATTTCGTTAGTAGTGTTAGTCTCAATAATCGAATCATTAATCTTAACATTATTAAGAGTATCACAAATAACATCTACACTATCATCATCAACATGAGGAAAATCAAAATCTTCATTAAATGAAATGTGTAGTGACTACTCAATCGTTGAAGAAGTTTTGTTGTATTTCCGGTAGGCTTTGCTGCGTGTGGAATATCCAACAAAAATTCCTTCATCGGATCTTGGCTCAAATTTATCTAGATTACCCAAAGTGTTCTTGATAAAACATTTTGAACCAAAAACACGAAAATATTTTACTTGAGGCTTTTTGTCATAAAACAACTCAAAACAAGTTTTGTTCGTCCGGGGTCTCACTATGATCCTATTGAGCACATAACATGCAGTGTGCACCGCCTCTACCCAAAATTGTAGTCCAAGATGACTATCATGGAGCATAGTGCGTGCACACTCAATAAGAGTCCTATTCTTTCTCGCTACAACACCATTTTGTGTTGGTGCATGAGGGAAGGAAAAATTATGAGTTATCACGGTGTCATCACAAAACTTAGTAAAAGATTCATTCTCAAATTCTCCTCCATGATCACTACGGATAGTGATAATGGTGGATCCTAAGAGATTCTTAATCTTCTTTGCAAATTTGGTAAACTCTTCATAAGCTTCATTCTTATTAGTTAAGAATGAAACCCAAGTAAATCTAGAAAAGTCGTCAACAACAACTAATCCATAATGAGCATTACCTAAAGAAGCGGTTCTAGTTGGCCCAAACAAATCTAGATGAAGAAGTTCTGGGGGCCTCTTAGAAGTAATCCCTTCTTTAAGCTTAAAGGATGATTTACTAAGTTTACCTCTTTGACATGAATCGCAAAAGTTTTCCTTATTAAAAGCAATTTTAGGAAAACCTTTGATTAGATCATGCTTAGCTAACTTATATAAGTGCTTGAAGTGAACATGACTAAAACAGCGATGCCATAATAGTTTTTTATTTGTGTTAGCAACTAAGCAATGCTCTACGGTTTTAGACAAGCTCAAATAATAAATATTTTTACGCCTAATACCAGAAAATAAATCATTTGAATCACAATCAACAACAGTACACAATCCTTCTCCAAAGTTAACCTTGTAACCTTTGTCACAAAGTTGACTAATGGAAATGAGATTGTGACACAAACCACTAACAAGAAATACATTGGTAATTAAGGGTTTGGAAGGGTTACCGACAATACCTACTCCAATGATGGTTCCCTTTTGATTACCTCCAAAAGTGACCGTTGCACCATCCTTGATGCTAATCACTTCGGAGAGCAATAAGGGATCTTCCGTCATATGTTTGGAGCAACCACTATCGAGAATCCATACTTTTCCTTTAGAGCTAGTTTGACCTTTATTGCTCTTCTTCTTTCTCTTGGGTACATATATAATATACCATAAGCTCATGGTACCCAATGGTTGTTGGGTCCAAGGGGATTAACCCTTTGGAAGCCAAGCCCAAGTGGACTTTCACTTCCCAACATAATTACCATTATTAATAACATCATGAAAATAGGAATCAACATAAGCATTCCTATCATTTATGCTAGTGTTCTTAGGACCCCAAATGGTGTAAGTTTTGGGAGTCCTTTTCCTAGTTGCATGCATATTTGTTAAATTTCTATGTGGTGCATGCTTCTTAGGAACATGGTTTTTAGCATAGAAATGAGGTGTAGGATATGCATTGAACATATGAGAATGATATGTATGCTTGGGAACATACATGTTGTATGAAGCATATGGATCATTGCATGACATGTGGAGGATGAGCATACATGTAGGAATGATGTGTATGTGCATACGGGTGTATGGGACCACGTACATGAGTATTTCTCATGTGTGGATTTGTACGTGTCTGTGGGTGTGGAGCATAAAAAGTGTCATGATTATCCACTTGTGAAGTAGGAGGTTTCCTACGTGGATGAGTGTTAGTGTACTTGTAAGCATGGCCTTGCATTTGGTTTCCACCCTTAGTGGGTTTCTTGCCAAAAGGAAGAGAAGGTGAAGTGGTGAATTTCTTAGTAGGTTTGCTACCTATAGTGTCTTTGACACCACTTATGAATGCACCAGAGGAAGGCCTCATAAATTCTATAGTGACACCAGTATAGGAGGTGCGATCATTGGATGCATTTGCTTTTACAAACCCAAGACCAACACGATGTGTGGCCGGAAATTAGTTTACTAGCAAATCATCCAATTGTCCTTTTTCCTTATTGAATCTCACAATACGGGAGGACATGAGCTCATATTTCTCCTTTAGAGAAGAAATGTTGGTATCCAAGGTGGACACCCGTGCTTTGAGCTCGTGCACTTGGGTTTTAAGAGAATCATTCTCTAAACCCAAGTGTGTGTGACGTGTGACTAGATCACTATTATCCATTGGATCTGTTTGATCTAGTTGAGATTTGAGGTTTTTCACCTCATCTCTCAAGGTGACATTTTGAGAAGCTAAGTTTGCTTTCTCAAGAGTTAAATTATCAACAATGGTGTCATTGTTGATAATGCATGGAATGGATGACTTGCTAACGTTTGATTTCTTTAAGCTAGTATATCTAAGCATTAAAGATTGATATTTAGCAAATAATTCCTCATTAACAATACGAAGTTCAACCGTTGTTACTCGGTTTCATCCGTGTCGGAATCACTCTCATCGGAGAGTGGATCCTCTCGTGCCATGAAGCACATGTGAGCGCTCTCACCCTTCTCATCATCGGAATCACTTGATGATTCTTCACTTGAGTCATCAAATGTACCTACGAGTCCTTTCTTCTTGTCTCTCTTGTTCTTGTTGGACTTATGGTACTTAGGTGCCTTCCACTTCTCTTTGTTCTTTAGCATTGGGCAATCCCTCTTGATGTGCCCTGGTTTATTACACTTACAACAAAGAGAGGAAGTAGCATTAGTAGACTCAAAACGTTTGTTGGAGGGAAATTTACCTTTGCGAAAGAAGCGTTGGAACTTCTTCGCCATTTGGGCCATTTCACCCAAATCTATATCATCTTCCGAATCTTCGCTATCGGAGGATGATGAATTGGTGTTGAATTCGAAAGCCTTCTTCTTGGCCTCCGAAGGATTTATCATAGCTCGAATCATTAATCGGTTCTCTCGTCTTACCTTATAAGACATGAGAGTCCCGATAAAATTCACAACTGTATAATTCTTCAAATCATTGACCTCCTCGATGGCGATCACTCTCCTTTCCCATTTGGAGGTCATTCCCATGACGATCTTCCTTACCTTGTCAGGTTCGGTGTATTTTTGGCCAATGGCTTCCAATTCATTTGTGATGTCGGTAAAGCATCCGTACATCGATGCAATGCTCTCATTCTCCTGCATATGAAACAAATCGATGTTTTGCACGTCAACATATAACTTTGAACGTTTTACCTTATCCGTTCCCTCATGGGTAACGATGAGAATTTGATATGCACTCTTACATGTGCATATCTTGTTGAACTCATTCGGGTCCAACGCACAATGAAGAACGTTCATTGCCTTTGTGTTGTTGACTTCGATGGATTTCTCGGAAGACGTCCATTTCTCGAAATCCTCTTCGGTGGGCTCGACGTACTCCTTGTGGAGGGTTCTCCAAAGTGAAACACTCCTAAGGAATGTCTCCATCCTACACTTCCAATAGCCAAAGTTAGTGCCATAGAAACGTGGAGGACATACCGTAGATTGACCTTCGAAAAGTGTGGACGCTCCATCACGATCGTGATTGATGTACGAAGTTGGCGGAGGAACGTTGTTGTTGTTGGATGCCATAGCTATAACCTTGCGCTCTGATACCAATTGTAAGGATCCTATCTATGGAGAAACACTAGAAGGGATGTTGAATAGTGTTTAAGCAATTTAAAACGATAGTTACACCAAATTAAAATGCTAACCAACAATATAGTGCAGAAATAGAATTAAACCTAAATAAGAAACAAATGCAAACACAATTATGTTTCTAGGGTTCGGATTAACCAAGTTACTTCCCGACTTGTTCCCAGTAATCCTACGTCCCTTCCATCCGGATACATCCGGATACTCAAGTTAGAACCCTAACTTGAGGTTCTATTAAAACCTACCTGTAGTAACCCTACAAGTGAAATCGAATACAATCGATGTCCTTGACTCTCACAACTTGGGAGCAAGCAAACCGCTCTCACAACCCGAGAGCAAATTCAAATTACGAAAGTAATGAAATAAAGAAAGCAACACTTACAATCACCTATGCCTTGAAGTAGAACTTGAAGGAGTGGTGTGTTGTGTGTTGAAGACTCTCTTGGAAGAGAGGAGAAAGCCCTTTCTCTTGACTGCACCAAATGCCTAGAAGATAACTCTTTGGTTCTAGGTTGGAGAGCAAGAGATCAAAGATTGGAATTCTTATGGCTTTGGATTTGAGAGCTTTAAAACTTTAGAATGAAAGCTTGAGAGAAAACTTGGAAGAATTGATAACCTCTCAATGGAACAGTAGAAGCCCCATTTATAGGTTTCTCAAATCCACAAAACAGTTTAGGCAAAAACCCTTTTGGAATCCGTGAAAAAATTCTCAATGGATAGAATCTGAACTCGCGACAGTCGACTGTTGAAGAAACCATAGTCGACTGTTGCACAGTCAGCAAGGGTAGGTAAGAATTCATAACGGTAACTTACCACGTGGACAGTCGACTGATGAAGCAAAGATAGTTGACTGTTAAATCAATAGGCGACTATAAATCCTTCTACAGGTGAATGGCCGAAAGAATGGTAAGTTGAAGAAATCTGGAAATCCTGTAAGATAACAGGACAAACGACTGATGCAGATAAAACAGTCGACTGTTAATCTGAATAGGGGACTGTAAATCCTTATACAGACGACTATCAAATACCTTGAGAGTTTCCAAAGAGCTGAGTCAATAAATTGGCTCACAGAGAGACGACTGTTGCAGCGTACACAGTCGACTGATCCAAGGGACAGTCGACTGTATATTCATAGTCGATTGGTCGTAAAAGTCAGATCAACAAAGTTTGGACAGAAGATAGACAGGGATTGATTTACAAAACTCAGTCGACTATCACTTGGACAGACGCCTGTGAAGCGTTCATCAGTAGCCTGTGCGAAATAAACAGAGAGGCCCAAAACTGGATTGTAAAAGTTTGTGCATAACAGGCGACTGTAGAACAAAACATAGTCGACTGTTTTTGAGACAGACGACTGTAAAACGTTCTGCAGTCGAATGTTATAAACAATCCAAGCACAATCAAAAGAGAAATGGATTGGAGTCTAAGGACGAATGATCTAATGAAGTCCTAAGACTGAAATGATGATGTGTGTGAGTGCTCCATCAATGTTCTACTTCTAAGCTACATACTAGAAGAGATAAAAGAAAATTACATGGATGAATTGTCTCTTCTATCCATCGTTTGAGCTTGAAGGCTTCATGGAGCTACAATCATCATCTACGATCATCCAATCCATGTCGTTTGCCTTCAATCAACTTTGAGTGTCATCCATTGCAAATAGATCTTCAAAATAAGCTTAGGCAATGGATTAACTACAAAATAGGGGATTAGTCACATGTATTTATGTTTGCTCATCATTAACACCAAGTAGGGAGAAGTCCAGTACTCAACAGTAGCAACTGATACAGATCTATATTGATACAAAATTTAACTCATACTCATATAAACACCACATTTAGGCTATACCATTCAAACTGATACATTTGCCTTCTATATTTATACATTCAAATTGCTGCATATACCACATGTATATGGATACAAATTCATCTTGTTTTTTCTATGATCGTTGTTTCCACTGAGGCGATGTACTAGACAGGCGATGAACTCAACATATCCATTGCATTTATTGCCATCGTTGTAGATTTGTTGCCATGATCTGTGGAATATGATTGGCGTCGTAGACTATGACTACCGTCTCTTTGATGCTGTCGTCTCCCAAGCTTGATCCTTTCCATTATCTGCAAAGAGAAGAATGGCCCCATGCATTGGGCCCTAGGCAGCCGCCCTGTATGCCCTATGTCAGGAGCCGGGCATGGCTACAGTCTCTGAAGCTGCTTATGAAATTGGAGGAGTGCAAGCTGATGCTGTCGTGTCTTAAATATGCTCCTCTCCATGATCTACAAAGAGAAGAATGGCCCTCCTGGCCTTTGGGCCCTGGATGGCTACCCTGGGCCCCCCTAGATTGGCCGGGCATGGCTACCGTCCCTCTGAGGCCCAAACACTCCCTCCTATATATAGGGTAAAATGCTCCTGAGCTTAATCTCAGGTGGAATTCCTGCGCTCGATCCCTCCCTACCGTCTGATTCGATCCCCCGGCTGTTGTTAAAAGAGGAACCTGCGGTATTTTTGGTGCAATTACCATCGCGCCCTTTAAGCAAACCGAAACTTTTGGGGCAATTATCATCGCGCCCTTTAAACCCTTTTCAAAGCAACTTTGTAGAACTATCGGTGCAGTTACCATCATGATTTTTAAGCCCTTTTCAAAGCAAATTTATACATAAGTACTAACCGTTGTACGCATTGAGCAATGGGTCTACCGTACGATCCCACGGCTGTTGTTAAAATTATACGGGACATGTGTGCGCATCGAGTAAAAATGGTTCCAGTGGATTAAATTACTCCAAGCACACAACGGCATGTAAAATTTCTCATGATTTGGAACATTATGCACGTCGGGTAAAAACGTTGCTACGTGTAAAATTTAATCGCCGTGCAAACTACGCTACAGTCTAACGCGTCGTGAGCGATAATAAAAAAGTTTAGAGTGGTGAATTATTACTCACTGCGCACACGTTGTGCGCGGAGGTAAAAAGACCTAGTTTGAAGTAATATTCATCCGCACGTATGACGGGTAAAATTAGGCCAAGTTGTGTGCATTGTGTGCGGGGGTTAAAAGACTTAGTTTGAATTAATATTCATCAGCGCGCACGACGGGTAAAATTATGACTTGTTGTGCGCGTCGGGAAAAACAGTTCCTGTGGATTAAATTACTTTCCGCGCACAAAGGCATGTAAAATTTCTGAAGATTTGGAACGTTGTGCACGTCTGGTAAATACTTTGCTACGGGAAAAATTTTATTGCCGTGCACAACGCGCTACAGTCTAACACGTCGTGCGCAGAAATAAAAATGTTTAGAGGGATGAATTGTTACTCACTACGCACAACCTGTTGTGCGCAGGGGTTAAAAGACCTAGTTTAAAGTAATATTCATCAGCGCGCATGATAGGTAAAACTATGTCATGTTGTGCGCGGGGGTTAGAAGTCGTAATTTGAAGTAATATTCATCCGCGTGCACGATGGGTAAAATTATACTCTGTTGTGCGCTTTGTGTGCGGGGGTTAAAAGACTTAGTTCAACGCAATATTCATCCGTGTGCACGACAAGTAAAATTATGTCACGTTGTGTGTATTGTGCGCATGGATTAAAAGACTTAGTTTGAAGTAATATTCATACGCGCGCATGACAGGTAAAATTATGCCTTGTTGTGCACGTCGGGTAAAGACGTTTCGATGGATTAAATTACTCCCTGTGCACAATGGCATGTAAAATTTCTCACGATTTGGAACGATGTGCGCGTCGGGTAAAAACTTTGCTACGGGTAAAATTTAATCGTCGTGCACAACGCGCTACAGTCTAACGCGCCGTGCACAGTAATAAAAAAGTTTAGAGGGGTGAATTGTTACTCACTGTGCACAAACCATTATGCGCGTGGGTTAAAAGACCTACTTTGAAGTAATATTCATTCGCGCACACGAAGGGAAAAATTATGCCAAGTTGTGTGTGTTGTGCGAGTTGTGCATGGAGTTTAAAAGACCTAGTTTGAAGTAATATTCATCCACCTGCATGACAAGTAAAATTATGCCCTGTTGTGCCCGTTGTGCCCGTTGTGCGCAGGGTGGAAAAGACCTAGTTTGAAGTAATATTCATCTGCGCGCTTGACGGGTAAAATTATGCCCCGTTGTGCGTATTGTGCGTGGGGGTTACAATACTTAGTTTGAAGCATTATTCATCCACTCGCACGACGGGTAAAATTATGTTCCGTTGTGCGTGTTGTGCACAGGGGTTAAAAGACTTAGTTTGAAGTAATATTCATCTACGTGCACGACAAGTAAAATTATGCCAAGTTGTACGCGTTGGGTAAAGACGTTTCAGTAGATTAAATTACTCCCCGTGCACAACGACATGTAAAATTTCTCACGATTTGGAACGTTGTGCGCGTCGGGTAAAAACTTTGCTACGGATAATTTAATCGCTGCGCACCACGTCCTACTGTCTAACACATCGTGCGCGGTAAGAAAAAAGTTTAGAGGGGTGAATTGTTACTCACTACGCACAATCCATTGTGTGCGGGGGTTAGAAGACCTAGTTTGAAGTAATATTCATCCGAGTGCACGACGGGTAAAGTAATGTCCCGTTGTGCAAGTTGTAACGGCCACTTTTCGATCGTACTTTGTTCGTGCACGTGCTTTTGACCGTGCACGAATTTATTTTAGACTTTATTTGTTTGTGAACACTTTGGTGTAATATACCGTTGTGTACGTCTCTGAGAGTATTAAATTGTGGCGCTAATTTGGAACGACATTTCTTGGGTCGTTCTCCCACGATTTGATCTTATTCGAAGAGACGTTGTTATTCTCGCCTTTGACGTGAGACGTTTCTAATTTTAGTTTCGTCGCTCGACGTCGAAATTGTGATTCATCTTCTCTGAATTCTTTCTCTCGTCGCCCCGGTCACCCCAGTATTTATTTCCCAATTTTTGGGCTTCGTTTTACCTATTTTCACTTTTTGCCCAACTTAAATATTACTTTTAACCCTAAGTTGCACATGACATCTATTTCCCCGAATAATCTTTATTATATTATACATCCAATATTATTTGACCCAACCTAGGTTGCTTGTCTTGGCCGCACCCTTATCCAGCATGAAAGAGAGGGGCTAAATTATACATATTTAATATTAGCTAGCTAAAGCCATGGCCCAAGGATTCATGTGCACTTCTGATCAAACTCAGCACACCTAGTGAAACCTAGGCTAGCATAGCTCAGCTAATAAACTATAGACACCTAGCCCCTTTTGATGTTCACAGTTCAACCCCTCAACACACGGCTATGATAGGAATTTTTATTAAACCCTATAGGCCCATTCACTTTCACGTGAGCCTAGCCTCATAAAATAGCCCTAGCTAATAATAACCTAAGCTATTCTCTCTTCAACCCTAAAACAAGCCGCCGCCCCACGTTTTGTTTCCTCCATGCGATAGAGGCTGCATCCTCTCTTCTTCCCCGCTCGCAAACCCCACGCTGCCGTGGTCAACCGATTCCCCGCCTGCAAGCTGCAGTAAGCACAGCAGTGGATCGACGTCACGCGCTGCTCTGGCGCCGTGCCGCCCGGTCAGCAGACCATCACGCCGGACACAGCTTCCTTCCGCCACCCAGGTGCGACAGCACAAGCCCGACGCTATTCCAGCGCCTCCCCGCGTTGCGATAACCCCCGAACGCAGGCCTCCTCTGCTTGGTCGCCGTTATCTGCAGCGCCTCCAGCGGTTGTCAGCAGTGCGCAGCCCTCGCACAGCGACCATCGCGTCGCTCCGACCCTGCATCCCCGCATCGCAGCCGCACTCCCTTCGCTCAGCTCCGCAGCAGCGTCCGAGAGCGCAAGACGACGCCCTAGCCCCGGCCATCACAAACTCCGACCCCTCCTCTGGTGAGCTAGCCGCCGATAATCCCCACCGCGCCCGCGTGCGTGTAGTGGCGACACTCGAGCGAACAAGGAAGGTCCGTGTATGTTTTTTTAATATGAAGGTTATAATTATAACATAGGCACAGTATCATGTGGGTTATATTAATATGTTATTTCCTATTAATATGTATAGGCATGTGTTAAGTTACCTTGCAGTATTAATATAACTCATACTAACCTATTGTCACATTTAATGTTTAATGTGCTACATTATACTAGAAATGGGATAAACAGTAAATTATATAAGCTATATATTAATGTTATTTTATTAATTAATCACTTTTAGCCTAATAATGTAAATTAGTTACCGCAGATATGATACGTTTCCTTCGCGACCCGTTACCGTTCCCGAATCGACGCTGTTACCTTACCCAATACAGGAATCCAACCCCTGGCGTCGCTACCCGATGCCAGTATAGCTTTCGCGTTGTGTTGAGGTAACGTTTTGCACCCGTAGGATCCCAAACCACAGCCTGTTAATCAAGACTAAAAATTGATGTTTTTAAATGTTTTAGACCACTAATCAAGATTAATAATATGGGACTGTAGGCTGGTGGACTTGTGCACATAGGTTGTTTGTGACTTGTGGACTTTTGGGCGGTGTTTTTCAGACGTCAGACTTGCAGGCAAGTGAAACTTGCCAACCTTTGCTTTAGGCCATGTTTTAGGCCACTTCCTTGTTTTTAGCGTAAAAGAGACTAGACAGTGAAATGATAGCTGTCTAGACGCAACTTTAAAGATCTAGCTTGACAACAATGCTAGATCTGTCACCCTGCCATGTCATTCATGCATTGTTATCTGCCATGTTTAAATTCCTTACCTGTATGCACTTAGACTGCTATCTGCCATGCATTGCATCTTACATGTCATCCAAGTTGAATGTTGCATTCGTAGCACACTCTACAATACTTGTACTTCCTTGCTCAGTCTAGGTGGACCCCTATGCCATCATGAAAAACACTTCCTGGCTCGTGATCCATAAGATGGGTGCCAGTCCATATACACGTGGAGGGGTAGGGATAAGCGATCACTTGAGCTTAGGAGTTGGCCCGATCAGCCACTCTAGCCAAAAGGCGTAATCTCTGTGCACGACGTGCTTACTAGACTTGTACTTGTCCTTGTGAATGTTTCTTGTAAAGCTTGATATCTATGCCATGATTTAAATGACATGCTCGTACTTTACTTTACATGTTGCACTCATACTTTAACTGCCACGTCATTGCATCATGCTAGAACTGTTAAGTTGCTTACCTTCACTTTCAGTTTCTTTGCACAAGTCTCTTGTAGACTTGCTGACATGTGCCCCTTGCTCTTTTGGGTGTCACATGTTAGACCTTGAGCCAGAGACCGTTGCTTAGTACGTGGTAATTGCTGACGCTGAGCCTGAGCCCATGTCTGTCCAGGAGGAGTTTGTGGACACCGGTGACCAGTCTTAGTGACCTTGCTGAGCTTCCTTTTGTTTTAGGATTTCTGTTAGTCATCGGTGCGTGACACCTTTGCTTTGTACGTTGTAATTTTGTTGGCCATGTGTGGGCCTTAGATTCTTTTCTTTTAGCCTGGTGGCTTTTTCTGTAATGTTGAAACTTATTTTATGGATATTCTGAGATTGCTTTTGTCTCATTTCTTTTATTATTATCTTTGTTTCGTATCGCATTTGCAAGGACCAGCCATTTGAAGTTTATTGACGCTTATCGGACTTGCAGCTTCACAGCTTCAAGTCTGAGCGGACCTACTCACGTCTCGCCTCCATATTTTTGGGAAGAGGGGCGTGACAGGTTTTGTTGGTGGCCCATGCAGGTCCGTCTTGCAACTGTGAATTATCGGAACAACGATAATAACTATGGAATGTCCATTAAATAAATTGCAACATCCGAGTCAGAAGCCTTGAGTCTAGTCGTTTCCTATGTCACTAGGTGGTAAGAAGACTTAGTTAGATGTCTGTGCTTGCTAGTTAGAGGCCCCTGATTGTTAGTTAGACTCCCTGCTAGGAATTGATTTAATCGTAGTAGGAGTTATCTTAGTGGTTCCTGTCTAGCTCTGACCATGATAGACTTCTAGAATTCTTTTAGTCGTTCCCTTGGGTTTGTCGACTTCGGGCCAAGCCGAACGCAGTTCATTAAGGTCTAGTTCCTTAGAAAGCCTTAGCGCCAAGTTTCCTGAACTTTAGTTGGTCGACCGTAGGAGTTCCCCGTAGATTTTCCTGTGTCATATCCTAGGCGTGTTTATGTTCGATCATGCGACCAAATTCCTTGCCTCGATTCACGTGATCACCACATTACGATAATTGTTGATCGTTCGAAAGTCCTCTTTCGCAAAGCTTGATTCTTTCAAAGCTATTTTTCGATTTCCCTTATTAAAAGTTCTCGCTAAGTTTAAATTTTGTTTTAAGCCCTCTATGTATATATATAAATTCCTCACATTTCGATTGAGTCAAAATTCCTTTGTAGATTTTGAGGACTATTTAATTACCATCTCGTGACAATTTTCTAATCTATATTCTTCGCATTTCGGTTTAAAAGCTTTATTACTATTTTGATATTTCTGTATATATATATTTTTTACAGTGAAATTTACTATAATCGCTTACCATACATACTTTAAAATATTTTTCCAAGATAAATAGAACTTCAATTATTAATATTTTTCAGTTCTAGGTATGTCGCACTCCCACTTTAAAATCCTTGTATAAAACAGCTTCTTTTGGCAAAGCCTGGTTCCTCTTAAAGTAGTTTCGATATTGATTATTTTAAATTTTTTCCTAGTTTAAAGACTTTGAAAGCATTTAACGTGAGCTTAAATCTTCTACACTTCAGTTAATCTAAATTCATCCTTTGGATTTCAAAATTTTTGCCGAAACTATATTAAATTACTGCCGTATAATATTTTCTAAACTACGTCCTTAATGTTCGTGTGAATGATTTACTTCCTTTTTTTAATGATTTTCGATAAACCAATAAACCATTTTCTCTTATTATATCTATTCGACTCAAACTTGTTTCGAACAACTTGTTTTATCGATCTCCAAATATTTTTATGCAGATGAGGACTCCAACTTTTGAAGTACAACAGTTTTCAAATTTCACGTATTCTAGCTTATGTTATTTACACTATTTTCTTTTCTGTATTCTATAAGGGTATCACTACACCTCCCTTTCCTCTACCTAAACATTCACAATTGAGTCACTGTTTCACCTAACCAAGCTGTCTCCTTATAGTCGTCCTATCTGAACTCGTGCTTATCGATCTTTCCCCGCCACGCTTTCGGCCTCGATCTCCCTCTATTGATTAGGCTTTAGTGTTCGTCAATGACTATGTCAACCCTAATTTGTTAACAGGCCCTTGGACCTTTGTGATGTGTCGTGGTGCATGTACCTGAGTTGAGGGTGTGGGCTTCGAATGAGTGTACTCCCCTGTAGTATAATAATGTTTGCCTATTGTGTGATATATGCATACTCAGAGTTATTCATGATGTTATGAAGTTGTATGTGTGTTAGTATTTATAGATATGCGTGGGGATAGCTATACCACTCTAGGGGTGTCAATGTATATAAGAAACATGGCTGGAATATCTAATGGAGTGTATGTAGTTGGAGATACTTATAATAGTTGAAATAATATGTTGGTAAAGCTATGTGTATGTTAGGTGTGATAATAATAGGTGTATGTATAGTTAAGTGAGTAGGCCTATTGTATGGCATATATGTTAGCACGTGTGAGTATGTGCTCGTACGTAGATACGTATTGTGCTTAGATGTAAGTAGTTATGTATTTGCTGCGTGAGTATATAGGTGATATACATATGGTAGTAGGACTATAATTTTGATTAGTGTTGCTTGCTTTCACGGGATGTTGTATGCGTGTATTCCATGAGGTATACACGACTATTGCATATCTTAACTATGTATGAAGTAGACGTGTTGGTATACTAATTATTGGTAGTAGGATATGGTGTGAATATATGTTCTACATGTGTGTGACTATACAGTGAATGCATGTATTAGGGAGGGTATTATAATTATACGTGTGCTGATGTCTGTATTATTATTATGGTATATAAAGTGATTAAACTATGTGAGTGTTACCTGACTAAATATTAGGTGTGATTGACATATGGTATGTATATGGTTGTATTGGTAGATGTGTATACATTGGAGTGGTATTGGTATAGGTATAAATACCGTGTTACGTATATAGAGTATTCTGATATGTGTTTCGAGTCTCACTCAAGCTTGAGTGGGTATACTCTAAGTATATTGTTATGTATGTCTGTAGTTTGCATATAGCGATGTTTGATGTATGTATAGTGATAGGAGTGTTTATGCCTGGTTGTGTTACGCACATGATTGTGGGTCGCTATACCAGTATATAGTTATAGGTGTTGGTCTTGTGGTATAGTTATCTACTAAGGACTTGCCTGTGTGAACGTATGTGTACTAGCTAAACTAGGTGTGTAGATGTGCTAAGTATATAGTGGTATGATTGGTATATATGATTGAAATGTTAGCGTGTATGGGTGTGCACCATGCACGGGTAAATATGTAGTTATAAGTATTGGTGACTATGATATGAGTGGCGTGACGTGAAATAATTGCATACATTTGAATGACTATATATTTGTGAACTTCTGGTAATGGTGAATGTACATTAGATATAGCAGACTTGATTTAATAATGGTATGATGAGATTACATGTGTTGATGTGTTTGGTATTGGATGTATACTAGGAACTATTAGGGAGTAGTATACACATGTTTGTTTTGTGCATAGGTAGTTATCTATACGTGAAGTACTACGGTTGTATTTGCTGGTGGGAACTATTTAATTGGTTGTGAGTATGTGCACCATGGTATGTAATAAGTGTTTAATAGTTATATAGGGATGTACGTGACTATATGAATGATTGAAATAGGTGTATGAATTTGACTGACTATGATAGGTGTAAGTGTGTGATGTGCGTGAAAATATACAGGTTAGTAGAGTTATTGTTTGACTACCTAGTGCATATATAAGCACTTGTAATGACTATACCTGGTTCAATTATAGTGTGAGGTAATTGGATAGCTACTAGTCTGGCTAGAGTTATATTTATAGTTAGAAAGTCCGAGGACGGACTTTATTCTAAGGTGGGGAGGATGTAACGGCCACTTTTCGATCGTACTTTGTTCGTGCACGTGCTTTTGACCGTGCACGTATTTATTTTAGACTTTGTTTGTTTGTGAACACTTTGGTGTGATATGCCGTTGTGTACGTCTCTGAGAGTATTAAATTGTGGCGCTAATTTGGAACGACATTTCTCGGGTCATTCTCCCACGATTTGATCTTATTCGAAGAGACGTTGTGATTCTCGCCTTTGACGTGAGACGTTTCTATTTTTAGTTTCGTCGCTCGACGTCGAAATTGTGATTCGTCTTCTCTGAATTCTTTCTCTCATCATCCCGGTCACCCCAGTATTTATTTCACAATTTTTGGTCTTCGTTTGGCCTATTTTCACTTTTTGCCCAACTTAAATATTACTTTTAACCCTAAGTTGCACATGACATCCATTCCCCAAATAATCTTTATTATATTATACATCCAATATTATTTGACCCAACCTAGGTTGCTTGTCTTGGCCGCACCCTTATCCAGCATGAGAGAGAGGGGCTAAATTATACATATTTAATATTAGCTAGCTAAACCTAGGGCCCAAGGATTCATGTGCACTTCTGATCAAGCTCAGCACACCTAGTGAACCCTAGGCTAGCATAGCTCAGCTAATAAACTCTAGACAACTAGCCCCTTTTGATGTTCACAGTTCAACCCATCAACACACGACTATGATAGGAATTTAAACCCTATAGGCCCATTCACTTTCATGTGAGCCTGGCCTCATAAAATAGCCCTAGCTAATAATAACCTAAGCTATTCTCTCTTCAACCCTAAAACAAGCAGCCGCCCCACGTTTTGTTTCCTCCACGCGATAGAGGCTACATCCTCTCTTCTTCCCCGCTCGCAAACCCCACGATGCTGGTCGCCCGATTCCCCGACTGCAAGCTGCAGCAAGCGCAGCAGCGAATCGCCGTCGCGCGCTGCTCCGGCGCCGCGCCGCACCATCACGTCGGACAAAGCTTCCTTCCGCCACCCAGGCGCGATAGCACGAGCCCGACGCTATTCCAGCGCCTCCCCGCGTTGCGATAACCCCCGAACGCCGGCCTCCTCCGCTTGGCCGCCGTTATCTGCAGCGCCTCCAGCGGTTGTCAGCAGTGCGCAGCCCTCGCACAGCGACCCTCGCGTCGCTCTGACCCCGCATCCCCGCATCGCAGCCGCGCTCCATTCGCTCGGCTCCGCAGCAGCGTCCGAGAGCGCAAGACGACGCCCTAGCCCTGGCCATCTCAAACTTTGGCCCCTCCTCCGGTGAGCTAGCCGCCGATAATCCCCACCGCGCCCGCATGCGTGTAGTGGCGACACTCGAGTGAACGAGGAAGGTCCGGGTATGTTTTTTAATATGAAGGTTATAATTATAACATAGGCCCAGTATCATGTGGGTTATATTAATATGTTATTTCCTATTAATATGTATAGGCATGTGTTAAGTTACCTTGCAGTATTAATATAACTCATACTAACCTATTGTCGCATTTAATGTTTAATGTGCTACATTATACTAGCAATGGGATAAACAGTAAATTATATAAGCTATATATTAATGTTATTTTATTAATTAATCACTTTTAGCCTAATAATGTAAATTAGTTACCGTAGATATGATACGTTTCGTTCGCGACCCGTTACCGTTCCCGAATCGACGCCGTTACCTTACCCAATACAGGAATCCAACCCCTGGCGTCGCTACCCGACGCCAGTATAGCTTTCGCGTCGTGTTGAGGTAACGTTTTGCATCCGTAGGATCCCCAACCACAGCCTTTTAATCAAGACTAAAAATTGATGTTTTTAAATGTTTTAGACCACTAATCAAGATTAATAATATGGGACTGTAGGCTGGTGGACTTGTGCACATAGGTTGTTTGTGACTTGTGGACTTTTGGGCGGTGTTTTTCAGACGTCAGACTTGCAGGCAAGTGAAACTTGCCAACCTTTGCTTTAGACCATATTTTAGGCCACTTCCTTGTTTTTAGCGTAAAAGAGACTAGACAGTGAAATGATAGCTGTCTAGATGCAACTTTAAAGATCTAGCTTGACAACGATGCTAGATCTGTCACCCTGCCTTGTCATTCATGCATTGTTATCCGCCATGTTTAAATTCCTTACCTGTACGCACTTAAACTGCTATCTGCCATGCATTGCATCTTACATGTCATCCAAGTTGAATGCTGCATTCGTAGCACACGCTATAATACTTTTACTTCCTTGCTCAGGCTAGGTGCACCCCTATGCCATCATGAAAAACACTTCCTGGCTCGTGATCCAGAAGATGGGCGCCAGTCCATAAACACGTGGAGGGGTAGGGATAAGCGATCACTTAAGCTTAGGAGTTGGCCCGATCAGCCACTCTAGCCAAAAGGCGTAATCTCTGTGGACGACGTGCTTACTAGACTTGTACTTGTCCTTGTGAATGTTTCTTGTAAAACTTGATATCCAAGCCATGATTTAAATGCCATGCTTGTACTTTACTTTACATGTTGCACTCATACTTTAACTGCCACGTCATTACATCATGCTAGAACTGCTAAGTTGCTTACCTTCACTTTCAGTTTTCTTGTACAAGTCTCTTGTTGACTTGCTGACATGTGCCCCTTGCTCTTTTAGGTGTCATATGTTAGACCCTGAGCCAGAGACTGTTGCTGAGTACGTGGTAATTGCTGACGCTGAGCCTGAGCCCATGTCTGTCCAGGAGGAGTTTGTGGACACCGGTGACCAGTCTTAGTGACCTTGCTGAGCTTCCTTTTGTTTTAGGATTTCTGTTAGTCGTCGGTGTGTGACACCTTTGCTTTGTACGTTGTACTTTTGTTGGCCATGTGTGGGCCTTAGATTCTTTTCTTTTAGCCTGGTGGCTTTTTCTGTGATGTTGAAACTTATTTTATGGATATTCTGAGATTGCTTTTGTCTAATTTCTTTTATTATTATCTTTGTTTCGTATCGCATTTGCAAGGACCAGCCATTTGAAGTTTATTGACGCTTATCGGACTTGTAGCTTCACAGCTTCAAGTCTGAGCGGACCTACTCACGTCTCGCCTCCATATTTTTGGGAAGCATGGCGTGACACGCGTTGTGCGCCTTGTGCATGGGGGTTAAAAGACATAGTTAGAAGTAATATTCATCAGCATGCATGACGGATAAAATTATGCCCCATTGTGCACATTGTACGCGGAGGTTAAAAGACTTAGTTTGAAGCAATATTCCTCCACGTGCACGATGGGTAAAATTATGTCCCATTGTGCACGTTGTGCATGGGGGTTAAAAGACTTAGTTCGAATTAATATTCATCCGCGCGCACGACGTGTATAATTATGACATGTTGTGCGCATCGGGTAAAGACGTTTTGGTGGATTAAATTACTCCCTGTGCACAACAGCATGTAAAATTTCTCACGATTTGGAACGTTGAGCGCGTCGGGTAAAAACTTTGCTATGGTTAAAATTTAATCGCCGCGCACAATGCGCTACAGTCTAACATGTCGTGCATGATAATGACAAAGTTTAGAGGGGTGAATTGTTACTCATTATGTACAAACCGTTGTATGCGTGGGATAAAAGACCGGCTTTGAAGTAATATTCATTTGCGCGCACGAAAGGTAAAATAATGCCCCGTTGTGTGAGTTATGCGCAGGGGTTAAAAGACCTAGTTTGAAGTAATATTCATCCGCGTGCATGACAAGTTAAATTATGCCCCATTGTGCACTTTGCGAATGTTGTGCACCGGGTGAAAAGACCTAGTTTAAAGTAATATTCATCCGCACGCACGACAGGTAAAATTATGTTCCATTGTGCGTGTTGTGCGCATGGGTTAAAAGACTTAGTTTGAAGTAATATTCATACACGCGCATGACTGGTAAAATTATGCCTTGTTGTGCGCGTCGGGTAAAGACGTTTCGATGGATTAAATTACTCCCCGTGCACAACAGCATGTAAAATTTCTCACGATTTGAAACGTTATGGCGTCGGGTAAAAACTTTTCTACCGGTAAAATTTAATCGCCGTGCACAACACGCTACATTCAAACGCGCCGTGCACGGTAATAAAAAAGTTTAGAGGGGTGAATTGTTACTCACTGTGCACAAACTATTGTGCACGTGGGTTAAAAGACATACTTTGAAGTAATATTCATCCGCGCATACGAAGGGTAAAATTATGCCCTGTTGTGCGCATTGTGCGAGTTATGCGCGGGGGTTCAAAGACCTAGTTTGAAGTAATATTCATCCGCCTACATGACAAGTAAAATTATGCCCTGTTGTGCCTGTTGTGCACGCTGTGCGCGGGGTGGAAAAGACCTAGTTTGAAGTAATATTCATCCGCGTGGTTGACTCAGAAAACGCGCAAGTGCACGCCTCCCGCTCCCAAGCGTAGGAGCGTCAATGCAATATATAAATAACCGGTGAGTACCGGGTCGGATCACAGGGACAAGTCGTTCTACGTTCACAAAATTTGATCGAGAAAGAAAAATAAAGTGTGAAACAACTACCGTGCTAACGGTGGATGAGTGAAAAACATGTGGAGAAAATAAAAATCTATATCCTAAGTGGCTAGGGTTAGAGAACCAAAAGTGGAATTTAGGGTAGCAAGGCGAGGAGCATGGGTTGTGAATTCACTAATGTTGGTGTTAATTAAGCACAAATTGTCCTCATATACTTCAATTGGTCATCCGGCTAAGGAAGCCCAATTGGAGAATTTAACATTAAAGGATATCACAATTAGCAATAGGGATGGACGTATAATCGAACACTAATCAAATTACGAGCATGACATTTTCTCAAATTGCCCTCTCGGGACTTGGCCAATGAAATTGTGCCCTAATTATACATCCAACATAAACAATATAATAGGCAAGAGGGAGTTAGGGCAATAATTAACACACAACATCAATAAATCACATCCGAAGCAATTCTACACTACTCAATCATTATGAAATCAAAGATGGAATTCTCATTCAAAAATAACCCAATATTCAATACAAATTGAGAGATGTGAAATTACAAAAGGGAGAGGAATGATTTCACCCAAATCTCTCCAAATGAAGCATCCCCTTCCACTTTAGCTCCTCCTCCTAGCTTCCTTCATCCTTTAATGGCCTCTTCCCCTTCCAAGAACCCTAAAAACGCCAAGAACAAGCCCCAAAATCGAGAGCAACTGAAATAATCCAAGTCTCCTCAAAAAAACGCAACAGCAGGCCAATTAATGGGAATCGGGCTTGCGGGCTTGGGGGGGCCGGCGCCCGCAGCCCGCCCCCGCATCCGTTTGCGCGCGCTGCATTTTTTGATTTTAATTTTTTTTATTAAATCGCGCGCCTGCAGCTGAAACAACGGGGCCCGCTCGAAAATTTCGAGCGGGCCAGCGTGTTTAATTTTTTTTTTAAATTTTTTTTTTATTTTGAAACGCAGCAGCCCAAGTGGTGAGAACGTGCGGCAGATGGCGCCACGTGGCGCCATCTGATTGGCCCACGTGGCGCCCTCTGATTTCTTTTTTCTCCTGGGGTTTTAACCCCATTTCTTCTCCAATTAATCCATGAAAAATACCTAGAAGCCCCATGAAAAATCCTAAAAAATTCTGGAAAATCCCCAAGACTCCTAGGGGTACCTGAAAAATATAAGATGAAGAAATTAGTCTATTTGATGTGAAAATTAATATAATGACTATTAAGAGAAACAATATTGACCTCCAATAAACTATATAAAATATTTCAATGCTCAAATAATTGTCAAAAATTTACCATATAATCACAATAATACCATGAGCATATGAAAAATATCAGGAAGCCAATAAAGACGATCAAAACCATATTTTGTGCCAAGAATGAGAATAAGCTCCTAAAATGATATGAAATGAAAATATCCCCAAAAAGAGCAATTTTAAGCCTAATCTTTAGCACAAAATAGGGATAGTAAGGGGGAAAATATGCAATTTATATCCCGAATCACACCCCCCAACTAGTTTTTTGCTAGTCCCTAGCGAAATTTGCGAAAAATTCGGATTAAATTGAAAAACATGCACCAAAATCAAGATACCGTCATGGCATACTCCAAAATGAGATTTCCAAATGATTTCGAAGCCAATATACCAAATATATAAAAGTAGATAACAAATGAAACTCTCTCCAATCCAATTCAAAGAAAAGTAAGGAAATAAGCCCCGTATCACACGTATCGGGAAATATCACGATGTCAAAGTTTCCAACTTTCATGAAAATGGCCAAAACGAAAAATTTCATCTAAGTTGTGGGAGATGAGATTGCATCATTCATGTTGGTTATTCTTTCATTTTTCTCTTCATTTTTCGTTTCTTTTCTTTTTTTTCTTTTTTTTCCTTTTTTTTGTTTTTGATGTTTATGTTTTGCATTCACGCGATAACGCTATAAATGCAAACACGGCCACATTTACATACACGCGATGACGCTATATATGCAAATGGATGGAATGATCTCCTAAATCTCATTTTTTGGCGTCCTCCCCAATGTTTCGTGGGGCACCGGCTACTCGATTCGATTAGAAAGAAACATTCACTTATACTAACTCTCTTTTTCATTCCAACACAAATTAGCAACTCATCCACCCACTCCTAAGAGGAAAACAAAGCAAACACAATTTGGCCACTCCCAATCCAATTAAAAACTACACCATTCATCCCAAACATGAAATCGCTTACACCAAACTTTTCCCAAACTATCTCAAAGAGAGTATCACAACATCTAAATAGTTTCATACATGGTGGTATATTAACATTCGACTCCAAATTGGAAAAGAAATGAAAACGTGCCAATCAAACATCGAGAAATCGATACCAAAATGATAATCCGAAAAATCGCATGGCATTAAGCAAGTAGGGACTAAACAAAGCTAATGGCGTAGGGACGAGAAGGCCAAATATGATATGCAATGAAATTCAATGGGTGATGGAGAAAAATGGAGGTATCTCAAAAAAAAAATTTAGGTCAAAATCCTAACAAACCTAAAGAATCTAACACTCTCCCCCCAACTTAAAATAAGCATTGTCCTCAATGTTGGGAGAGTACTAGATCTCGACAAAAGATCCTAGAAAAGAAAAGAAAAGCACACGAAAATACTAAAATAAAGCTTTTATTTATTTACACTACATGGAAAGAACACACTGTGGCAAATGGCGGATCTCGAATGTATAACGGTGGTGGTATCTGCTCGATCATATCCTTTTGCTCCTCCGCCAGCTGCTTTGGAGCTAGGCCACCACCAGCCTCCTTGGATTCCAGCAATGCAACTCCAATCATCTCCTTAGGATAATATGGATCACGTGGGAGACGAGCTGCATCAATCCAAGTCATGTCCTCATGCCCTGCAAAAGCATTCCAAAATGGGTCGTCAAAACAAATAAAAGAATTTAAATGCAATGGACGACAATATGAAGCAAAAATATGTGGAAGTGCAAATTGGGCTTCAGAAATGCAAGGCATGAGATGGTGGAAACTTCCCTAAAATGCGGTGCTAGATGTGGCATGATGCACGGCCTCAGGAGGAGGTGGAAGTGGCTGCAGAGAGAAAACTAGAGTAAGAGGGAGCTCGGGCTCAATATATACCATGTCACAATCCCCGTCGCTATCCTCTTCCTCGACATCAATATCAACTATCTCTGCGGCACTCCCCACATCTGATAACTGCTCCTCACAAACCTCCTCGATGACTGGCAAGTGCGCATCCTGAGGCGAGGGAAGTGACATCTGTGATAGGACTGGAGGTAGACACGTCTCGGGCAAATCCAAGCATGCATCATCCTCGCCATCCCAGAAATAGCTCATCTCAGTCGTCCTCCTAAAATACTCAACCGCCTCGACCTGTGAAGCTAACTCTGAAGTGGCATGTGGCTCAGGCTCCATGGTGTACTCGATCTGCTCTCGGCCATCATGCACATCCACTTCATCATCAACCTCAAAATGAAAATGCATCGTGTCACCGTCGTGGTTGACACACACTCCATCATCTATCTCCTCCGACTCATCAAAATATAATCTGTCAATATCTTCTACCTGGCTCTCATGCAACCCATCCTCCTACTCTGCTCTATATCCCATGGGGTCGCAAGAAAAAGAGCCCAAAGGTGGCTCCTCAAGCTGACACTGGACCTGTAGCTCTGCATCCTGAAGTGGAAACTGGGACTGGCCATCATCCTCATATCCAAGTGACGGCTCTCCAGATGGCTCAGTCTGCTCCCACTCTGCAAGGTCTCTCAGGTACAACCAAGAATCCTCGGTCGAATAATCAAAGAACTCTCCACCGCAGCTCATCTGCACCAAATCTCGCCCAGATGGCGATAACCCTGTGTAGAAGATCTGCAGAAGATGATCCTCGTGAAAGCTCTGGTGTGGGCATGCAAGCACCAAATCAGTGAACCTCTGCCAAGCCTGATGGTAGGCCTCCCACTCAGCCTGGATAAAGCTCGCTACATGCTCCATGGCCTGCCGCCCATGTACCTGCTCCAAAAAGATAGGCAAAAACACTCGGAGAAATTCAGCCTGAAATGACAACCAAGTAAAATGTGAGTCGAGAGACAATGAATCAAACCAAAGTCTAGCATCATCTTGTAAAGTAAAGGGAAAGAATCTAAAATATATGCAATCATCATCAATATTCCCACCAAGACATGAAAATATCCACTCTTCAAAATTTTTAATATGTAAATGAGGGTTCTCCCATTCCGTGCCATGAAAGTATGGCGGAAGTGGGATATCCTCCAAATCAACGTCCAAAAAATCTGAAGATGATGCCATGGTAAAAAAAATTTCCAAGAAAATGAAAATAACAACCAAAAGACTCAATAAAAGGAAAATAAATAAACGAAAAGACACACACTAAAAGATAGAAGTATCACACTAAATGTTTCAAAATCAATCAAAGATCGCTAATAGAAACCGTTGTCCCCGACAACGATGCCAATTGGTTGACTCGGAAAACGCGCAAGTGCACGCCTCCCACTCCCAAGCGTAGGAGCGTCAATGCAATATATAAATAACCGGTGAGTACCGGGTCGGATCACAGGGACAAGTCGTTCTACGTTCACAAAATTTGATCGAGAAAGAAAAATAAAGTGTGAAACAACTACCGTGCTAACTGTAGATGAGTGAAAAACATGTGGAGAAAATAAAAATCTATATCCTAAGTGGCTAGGGTTAGAGAACCAAAAGTGGAATTTAGGGTAGCAAGGCGAGGAGCATGGGTTGTGAATTCACTAATGTTGGTGTTAATTAAGCACAAATTACCCTCATATACTTCAATTGGTCATCCGGCTAAGGAAGCCCAATCGGAGAATTTAACATTAAAGGACATCACAATTAGCAATAGGGATGGACGTATAATCGAACACTAATCAAATTACGAGCATGACATTTTCTCAAATTGCCCTCTCGGGACTTGGCCAATGAAATTGTGCCCTAATTATACATCCAACATAAACAATATAATAGGCAAGAGGGAGTTAGGGCAATAATTAACACACAACATCAATAAATCACATCCGAAGCAATTCTACACTACTCAATCATTATGAAATCAAAGATGGAATTCTCATTCAAAAATAACCCAATATTCAATACAAATTGAGAGATGTGAAATTACAAAAGGGAGAGGAATGATTTCACCCAAATCTCTCCAAATGAAGCATCCCCTTCCACTTTAGCTCCTCCTCCTAGCTTCCTTCATCCTTTAATGGCCTCTTCCCCTTCCAAGAACCCTAAAAACGCCAAGAACAAGCCCCAAAACCGAGAGCAGCTGAAAAAAATCCAAGTCTCCTCAAAAAAACGCAACAGCAGGCCAATTAATGGGAATCGGGCTTGCGGGCTTGGGGGGGCCGGTGCCCGCAGCCCGCCCCCGCATCCGTTTGCGCGCGCTGCGTTTTTTGATTTTAATTTTTTTTTATTAAAGCACGCACCTGCAGCTGAAACAACGGGGCCCGCTCGAAAATTTCGAGCGGGCCAGCGTGTTTTATTTTTTTTAAAAACTTTTTTTTATTTTGAAACGCAGCAGCCCAAGCGGCGAGAACGTGCGGCAGATGGCGCCACGTGGCGCCATCTGATTGGCCCACGTGGCGCCCTCTGATTTCTTTTTTCTCATGGGTTTTTAACACCATTTCTTCTCCAATTAATCCATGAAAAATACCTAGAAGCCCCAGAAAAATCCCAAAAAATTCTGGAAAATTCCCAAGACTCCTAGGGGTACCTGAAAAATATAAGATGAAGAAATTAGTCCATTTGATGTGAAAATTAATATAATGACTATTAAGAGAAACAATATTGACCTCCAATAAGCTATATAAAATATTCCAATGCTCAAATAATTCTCAAAAATTTACCATATATTCACAATAATACCAGGAGCATATGAAAAATATCAGGAAGCCAATAAAGACGATCAAAACCATATTTTGTGCCAAGAATGAGAATAAGCTCCTAAAATGATTTGAAATGAAAATATCCCAAAAAAGAGCAATTTTAAGCCTAATCTTTAGCACAAAATAGGGATAGTAAGGGGGGAAAATATGCAATTTATATCCCGAATCACCACGCGCTCGACGGATAAAATTATGCCCCGTTGTGCGTATTGTGCGCGGGTTTAAAAGACTTAGTTTGAAGCAATATTCAACCGCTCGTACGACGGGTAAAAATATATTCCGTTGTGCGTGTTGTGCACATGGGTTAAAAGACTTAGTTTGAAGTAATATTCATCTGTGCGCACGATAAGTAAAATTATGCAAAGTTGTTCGCGTTGGGTAAAGATGTTTCGGTGGATTAAATTACTCCCCGTGCACAACGACATGTAAAATTTCTCACGATTTGGAACGTTGTGCGCGTCGGGTAAAAACTTTGCTACGGGTAATTTAATCGCTGCTTACAACGTCCTACACTCTAACACATCGTGCGCGATAAGAAAAAGTTTAGAGGGGTGAATTTTTACTCACTACGCACAATCTGTTGTGTGCGGGGGTTAGAAGACCTAGTTTGAAGTAATATTCATCTGAGCACACGACGGGTAAAATTATGTCCCGTTATACGCGTTGTGCCTAGTGAGTAAAAATTATGCCCCATTGTGCATGACGGATAGTTAGAAGTAATATTCATCAGCATGCATGACGGATAAAATTATGCCCCATTGTGCACATTGTACGCGGAGGTTAAAAGCTTAGTTTGAAGCAATATTCTTCCGCGTGCACGACGGGTAAAATTATGTCCCGTTGTGCACGTTGTGCACGGGGGGTAAAAGACTTAGTTCGAAGTAATATTCATCCGCGCGCACGACGTGTATAATTATGCCATGTTGTGCGCATCGGGTAAAGACGTTTCGGTGGATTAAATTACTCCCTGCGCACAACGGCATGTAAAATTTCTCACGATTTGGAACGTTGAGCACGTCGGGTAAAAACTTTGCTACGGTTAAAATTTAATCGCCGTGCACAACGCGCTACAGTCTAACGCGTCGTGCATGGTAATGAAAAAGGTTAGTTGGGTGAATTGTTACTCACTGTGTACAAACCGTTGTATGCGTGGGTTAAAAGACCGGCTTTGAAGTAATATTCTTCCGTGCGCACGAAAGGTAAAATTATGCCCCGATTTGCGAGTTGTGTGAGTTGTGCGCTGGGGTTAAAAGACCTAGGTTGAAGTAATATTCATCCGCGTGCATGACAAGTTAAAATTGCCTCGTTGTGCACTTTGCACACGTTGTGCACAGGGTGAAAAGACCTAGTTTGAAGTAATATTCATCCGCGCGCTCGACGGGTAAAATTATGCCCCGTTGTGCATATTGTTTGTGGGGGTTATAAGACATAGTTTGAAGAAATATTCATTCGCACGCACGACAGGTAAAATTATGTTCCGTTATGCGTGTTGTGCGTGTGGGTTAAAATAGTTAGTTTGAAGTAATATTCATACGCGCATACGATAGGTAAAATTATGCCTTGTTGTGTGCGTCGGGTAAAGACGTTTCGGTGGATTAAATTACTCCCCGTGCACAACGACATGTAAAATTTCTCACGATATGGAACGTTGTGCACGTCGGGTAAAAACTTTGCTACGGGTAATTTAATCGCTGTGCACAACTTCCTACACTCTAACACATCGTGTGGGTAAGAAAAAAGTTTAGATGGGTGAATTGTTACTCACTACGCACAATCCGTTGTGTGCGGGGGTTAGAAGACCTAGTTTGAAGTAATATTCATCCGAGCGCACGACGGGTAAAATTATGTCCCGTTCTGCGTGTTGTGCGCCTTGTGCATGGGGTTTAAAAGACCTAGTTAGAAGTAATATTCATCAGCATGCATGACGGATAAAATTATGCCCCATTGTGCACATTGTTTGCGGAGGTTAAAAGACTTAGTTTGAAGCAATATTCCTCCGCGTGCACGACGGGTAAAATTATGTCCCGTTGTGCACATTGTGCGCGGGGGGTAAAAGCATTAGTTCGAAGTAATATTCATCCGCGCACACGACGTGTATAATTATGCCATGTTGTGCGCATCGGGTAAAGACTTTTCGGTAGATTAAATTACTCCCTGCGCACAACGACATGTAAAATTTCTCACGATTTGGAACGTTGAGCGCGTCGGGTAAAAACTTTGCTACGGTTAAAATTTAATCGTCGCGCACAACGCGCTACAGTCTAACGCGTCGTGCATGGTAATGAAAAAGTTTAGAGGGGTGAATTGTTACTCACTGTGTACAAATCGTTGTATGCGTGGGTTAACAGACCGGCTTTGAAGTAATATTCATCCGCGCACGAAAGGTAAAATTATGCCAAGTTGTGTGCGTTGTGCGAGTTGTGCGCGGGGGTTAAAAGATCTAGTTTGAAGTAATATTCATCCGTGTGTATGACAAGTTAAATTATGCCCCGTTGTGCACTTTGCACACGTTGTGCACAGGGTGAAAAGACCTAGTTTGAAGTAATATTCATCTACGCGCTCGACGGGTAAAATTATGCCCCGTTGTGCACATTGTGCGCGGGGGTTATAAGACATAGTTTGAAGAAATATTCAGCCGCACGCGCGACAGGTAAAATTATGTTCCGTTGTGCGTGTTGTGCGCATGGGTTAAAAGACTTAATTTGAAGTAATATTCATACGCGCACACGACAGGTAAAATTATGCCTTGTTATGTGCGTCGGGTAAAGGCGTTTCGATGGATTAAATTACTCCCTGTGCACAACGGCATGTAAAATTTCTCACGATTTGGAACGTTGTACGCGTCGGGTAAAAATTTTACTATCGGTAAAATTTAATCGCCGTGCACAACGCGCTACAGTCTAACGCGACGTGCACGGTAATAAAAAAGTTTAGAGGAGTGAATTGTTACTCACTGTGCACAAACCATTGTGCGCGTGGGTTAAAAGACCTACTTTGAAGTAATATTCATCCGCGCACACGAAGGGTAAAATTATGCCCAGTCGTGAGTGTTGTGTGAGTTGTGCGCGGGGGTTAAAAGACTTAGTTTGAAGTAATATTCATCTGCCTCCATGACAAGTAAAATTATGCCATGTTGTGCCCGTTATGCACGTTGTGCGCGGGGTGGAAAAGACTTAGTTTGAAGTAATATTCATCCGCGCGATCGACGGGTAAAATTATGCCCTGTAGTGCGTATTGTGCAAGGGGTTAAAAGACTTAGTTTGAAGCAATATTCACCCGCTCGTACGACGGGTAAAATTATGTTCCGTTGTGCGTGTTGTGCACATGGGTTAAAAGACTTAGTTTGAAGTAATATTCATCTGTGCGCACGATAAGTAAAATTATGCAAAGTTGTTCGCGTTGGGTAAAGACGTTTCGGTGGATTAAATTACTCCCCGTGCACAACGACATGTAAAATTTCTCACGATTTGGAACGTTGTGCGCGTCGGGTAAAAACTTTGCTACGGGTAATTTAATCGCTGCTTACAACGTCCTACACTCTAACACATCGTGCGTGATAAGAAAAAGTTTAGAGGGGTGAATTTTTACTCACTATGCACAATCCGTTGTGTGCGGGGGTTAGAAGACCTAGTTTGAAGTAATATTCATCTGAGCACACGACGGGTAAAATTATGTCCCGTTATACGCGTTGTGCCTAGTGAGTAAAAATTATGCCCCATTGTGCATGACGGATAGTTAGAAGTAATATTCATCAGCATGCATGACGGATAAAATTATGCCCCATTGTGCACATTGTACGCGGAGGTTAAAAGCTTAGTTTGAAGCAATATTCTTCCGCGTGCACGACGGGTAAAATTATGTCCCGTTGTGCACGTTGTGCACGGGGGGTAAAAGACTTAGTTCGAAGTAATATTCATCCGCGCGCACGACGTGTATAATTATGCCATGTTGTGCGCATCGGGTAAAGACGTTTCGGTGGATTAAATTACTCCCTGCGCACAACGGCATGTAAAATTTCTCACGATTTGGAACGTTGAGCACGTCGGGTAAAAACTTTGCTACGGTTAAAATTTAATCGCCGTGCACAACGCGCTACAGTCTAACGCGTCGTGCATGGTAATGAAAAAGGTTAGTTGGGTGAATTGTTACTCACTGTGTACAAACCGTTGTATGCGTGGGTTAAAAGACCGGCTTTGAAGTAATATTCTTCCGTGCGCACGAAAGGTAAAATTATGCCCCGATTTGCGAGTTGTGTGAGTTGTGCGCTGGGGTTAAAAGACCTAGGTTGAAGTAATATTCATCCGCGTGCATGACAAGTTAAAATTTCCTCGTTGTGCACTTTGCACACGTTGTGCACAGGGTGAAAAGACCTAGTTTGAAGTAATATTCATCCGCGCGCTCGACGGGTAAAAATATGCCCCGTTGTGCATATTGTTTGTGGGGGTTATAAGACATAGTTTGAAGAAATATTCATTCGCACGCATGACAGGTAAAATTATGTTCCGTTATGCGTGTTGTGCGTGTGGGTTAAAATAGTTAGTTTGAAGTAATATTCATACGCGCATACGATAGGTAAAATTATGCCTTGTTGTGTGCGTCGGGTAAAGACGTTTCGGTGGATTAAATTACTCCCTGTGCACAACGACATGTAAAATTTCTCACGATATGGAACGTTGTGCACGTCGGGTAAAAACTTTGCTACGGGTAATTTAATCGCTGTGCACAACTTCCTACACTCTAACACATCGTGTGGGTAAGAAAAAAGTTTAGATGGGTGAATTGTTACTCACTACGCACAATCTGTTGTGTGCGGGGGTTAGAAGACCTAGTTTGAAGTAATATTCATCCGAGCGCACGACGGGTAAAATTATGTCCCGTTCTGCGTGTTGTGCGCCTTGTGCATGGGGTTTAAAAGACCTAGTTAGAAGTAATATTCATCAGCATGCATGACGGATAAAATTATGCCCCATTGTGCACATTGTTTGCGGAGGTTAAAAGACTTAGTTTGAAGCAATATTCCTCCGCGTGCACGACGGGTAAAATTATGTCCCGTTGTGCACATTGTGCGCGGGGGGTAAAAGCATTAGTTCGAAGTAATATTCATCCGCGCACACGACGTGTATAATTATGCCATGTTGTGCGCATCGGGTAAAGACTTTTCGGTAGATTAAATTACTCCCTGCGCACAACGACATGTAAAATTTCTCACGATTTGGAACGTTGAGCGCGTCGGGTAAAAACTTTGCTACGGTTAAAATTTAATCGTCGCGCACAACGCGCTACAGTCTAACGCGTCGTGCATGGTAATGAAAAAGTTTAGAGGGGTGAATTGTTACTCACTGTGTACAAATCGTTGTATGCGTGGGTTAACAGACCGGCTTTGAAGTAATATTCATCCGCGCACGAAAGGTAAAATTATGCCAAGTTGTGTGCGTTGTGCGAGTTGTGCGCGGGGGTTAAAAGATCTAGTTTGAAGTAATATTCATCCGTGTGTATGACAAGTTAAATTATGCCCCGTTGTGCACTTTGCACACGTTGTGCACAGGGTGAAAAGACCTAGTTTGAAGTAATATTCATCTACGCGCTCGACGGGTAAAATTATGCCCCGTTGTGCACATTGTGCGCGGGGGTTATAAGACATAGTTTGAAGAAATATTCAGCCGCACGCGCGACAGGTAAAATTATGTTCCGTTGTGCGTGTTGTGCGCATGGGTTAAAAGACTTAATTTGAAGTAATATTCATACGCGCACACGACAGGTAAAATTATGCCTTGTTGTGTGCGTCGGGTAAAGGCGTTTCGATGGATTAAATTACTCCCTGTGCACAACGGCATGTAAAATTTCTCACGATTTGGAACGTTGTACGCGTCGGGTAAAAACTTTACTATCGGTAAAATTTAATCGCCGTGCACAACGCGCTACAGTCTAACGCGACGTGCACGGTAATAAAAAAGTTTAGAGGAGTGAATTGTTACTCACTGTGCACAAACCATTGTGCGCGTGGGTTAAAAGACCTACTTTGAAGTAATATTCATCCGCGCACACGAAGGGTAAAATTATGCCCAGTCGTGAGTGTTGTGTGATTTGTGCGCGGGGGTTAAAAGACTTAGTTTGAAGTAATATTCATCTGCCTCCATGACAAGTAAAATTATGCCATGTTGTGCCCGTTATGCACGTTGTGCGCGGGGTGGAAAAGACTTAGTTTGAAGTAATATTCATCCGCGCGATCGACGGGTAAAATTATGCCCCGTAGTGCGTATTGTGCAAGGGGTTAAAAGACTTAGTTTGAAGCAATATTCACCCGCTCGTACGACGGGTAAAATTATGTTCCGTTGTGCGTGTTGTGCACATGGGTTAAAAGACTTAGTTTGAAGTAATATTCATCTGTGCGCACGATAAGTAAAATTATGCAAAGTTGTTCGCGTTGGGTAAAGACGTTTCGGTGGATTAAATTACTCCCCGTGCACAACGACATGTAAAATTTCTCACGATTTGGAACGTTGTGCGCGTCGGGTAAAAACTTTGCTACGGGTAATTTAATCGCTGCTTACAACGTCCTACACTCTAACACATCGTGCGTGATAAGAAAAAGTTTAGAGGGGTGAATTTTTACTCACTATGCACAATCCGTTGTGTGCGGGGGTTAGAAGACCTAGTTTGAAGTAATATTCATCTGAGCACACGACGGGTAAAATTATCTCCCGTTATACGCGTTGTGCCTAGTGAGTAAAAATTATGCCCCATTGTGCATGACGGATAGTTAGAAGTAATATTCATCAGCATGCATGACGGATAAAATTATGCCCCATTGTGCACATTGTACGCGGAGGTTAAAAGCTTAGTTTGAAGCAATATTCTTCCGCGTGCACGACGGGTAAAATTATGTCCCGTTGTGCACATTGTGCACGGGGGGTAAAAGACTTAGTTCGAAGTAATATTCATCCGCGCGCACGACGTGTATAATTATGCCATGTTGTGCGCATCGGGTAAAGACGTTTCTGTGGATTAAATTACTCCCTGCGCACAACGGCATGTAAAATTTCTCACGATTTGGAACGTTGAGCACGTCGGGTAAAAACTTTGCTACGGTTAAAATTTAATCGCCGTGCACAACGCGCTACAGTCTAACGCGTCGTGCATGGTAATGAAAAAGGTTAGTTGGGTGAATTGTTACTCACTGTGTACAAACCGTTGTATGTGTGGGTTAAAAGACCGGCTTTGAAGTAATATTCTTCCGTGCGCACGAAAGGTAAAATTATGCCCCGATTTGCGAGTTGTGTGAGTTGTGCGCTGGGGTTAAAAGACCTAGGTTGAAGTAATATTCATCCGCGTGCATGACAAGTTAAAATTGCCTCGTTGTGCACTTTGCACACGTTGTGCACAGGGTGAAAAGACCTAGTTTGAAGTAATATTCATCCGCGCGCTCGACGGGTAAAATTATGCCCCGTTGTGCATATTGTTTGTGGGGGTTATAAGACATAGTTTGAAGTAATATTCATTCGCACGCGCGACAGGTAAAATTATGTTCCGTTATGCGTGTTGTGCGTGTGGGTTAAAATAGTTAGTTTGAAGTAATATTCATACGCGCATACGATAGGTAAAATTATGCCTTGTTGTGTGCGTCGGGTAAAGACGTTTCGGTGGATTAAATTACTCCCCGTGCACAACGACATGTAAAATTTCTCACGATATGGAACGTTGTGCACGTTGGGTAAAAACTTTGCTACGGGTAATTTAATCGCTGTGCACAACTTCCTACACTCTAACACATCGTGTGGGTAAGAAAAAAGTTTAGATGGGTGAATTGTTACTCACTACGCACAATCCGTTGTGTGCGGGGGTTAGAAGACCTAGTTTGAAGTAATATTCATCCGAGCGCACGACGGGTAAAATTATGTCCCGTTCTGCGTGTTGTGCGCCTTGTGCATGGGGTTTAAAAGACCTAGTTAGAAGTAATATTCATCAGCATGCATGACGGATAAAATTATGCCCCATTGTGCACATTGTTTGCGGAGGTTAAAAGACTTAGTTTGAAGCAATATTCCTCCGCGTGCACGACGGGTAAAATTATGTCCCGTTGTGCACATTGTGCGCGGGGGGTAAAAGCATTAGTTCGAAGTAATATTCATCCGTGCACACGACGTGTATAATTATGCCATGTTGTGCGCATCGGGTAAAGACTTTTCGGTAGATTAAATTACTCCCTGCGCACAACGACATGTAAAATTTCTCACGATTTGGAACGTTGAGCGCGTCGGGTAAAAACTTTGCTACGGTTAAAATTTAATCGTCGCGCACAACGCGCTACAGTCTAACGCGTCGTGCATGGTAATGAAAAAGTTTAGAGGGGTGAATTGTTACTCACCGTGTACAAATCGTTGTATGCGTGGGTTAACAGACCGGCTTTGAAGTAATATTCATCCGCGCACGAAAGGTAAAATTATGCCAAGTTGTGTGCGTTGTGCGAGTTGTGCGCGGGGGTTAAAAGATCTAGTTTGAAGTAATATTCATCCGTGTGTATGACAAGTTAAATTATGCCCCGTTGTGCACAGGGTGAAAAGACCTAGTTTGAAGTAATATTCATCTACGCGCTCGACGGGTAAAATTATGCCCCGTTGTGCACATTGTGCGCGGGGGTTATAAGACATAGTTTGAAGAAATATTCAGCCGCACGCGCGACAGGTAAAATTATGTTCCGTTGTGCGTGTTGTGCGCATGGGTTAAAAGACTTAATTTGAAGTAATATTCATACGCGCACACGACAGGTAAAATTATGCCTTATTGTGTGCGTCGGGTAAAGGCGTTTCGATGGATTAAATTACTCCCTGTGCACAACGGCATGTAAAATTTCTCACGATTTGGAACGTTGTACGCGTCGGGTAAAAACTTTACTATCGGTAAAATTTAATCGCCGTGCACAACGCGCTACAGTCTAACGCGACGTGCACGGTAATAAAAAAGTTTAGAGGAGTGAATTGTTACTCACTGTGCACAAACCATTGTGCGCGTGGGTTAAAAGACCTACTTTGAAGTAATATTCATCCGCGCACACGAAGGGTAAAATTATGCCCAGTCGTGAGTGTTGTGTGAGTTGTGCGCGGGGGTTAAAAGACTTAGTTTGAAGTAATATTCATCTGCCTCCATGACAAGTAAAATTATGCCCTGTTGTGCCCGTTATGCACGTTGTGCGCGGGGTGGAAAAGACTTAGTTTGAAGTAATATTCATCCGCGCGATCGACGGGTAAAATTATGTCCCGTAGTGCGTATTGTGCAAGGGGTTAAAAGACTTAGTTTGAAGCAATATTCATCCGCTCGCACGACGGGTAAAATTATGTTCCGTTGTGCGTGTTGTGCACATGGGTTAAAAGACTTAGTTTGAAGTAATATTCATCTGCGCGCACGACAAGTAAAATTATGCCAAGTGGTACGCGTTGGGTAAAGACGTTTCGGTGGATTAAATTACTCCTCGTGCACAACGACGTGTAAAATTTCTCACGATTTGGAACATTGTGCGCGTCGGGTAAAAACTTTGCTACGGGTAATTTAATCGCTGCGCACAACGTCCTACAGTCTAACATATTGTGCGTGGTAAGAAAAAAGTTTAAAGGGGTGAATTGTTACTCACTACGCATAATCCGTTGTGTGTGGGGGTTAGAAGACCTAGTTTGAAGTAATATTCATCCGAGTGCACGACGGGTAAAATTATTTCCCGTTGTACGTGTTGTGCGCCTTGTGCATGGGGGGTTAAAAGACCTAGTTAGAAGTAATATTCATCAGCATGCATGATGGATAAAATTATGCCCCATTGTGCACATTGTACGCGGAGGTTAAAAGACTTAGTTTGAAACAATATTACACCGCATGCACGACGGGTAAAATTATGTCCCATTGTGCACGTTGTGCGCGGGGATAAAAGACTTAGTTCGAAGTAATATTCATCCGCGCGCACGACGTGTATAATTATGCCATGTTGTGCGCATCGGGTAAAGACGTTTCGGTGGATTAAATTACTCCTTGCACCCAACGACATGTAAAATTTCTCACGATTTGGAACGTTAAGCGAGTCGGGTAAAAACTTTGCTAAGGTTAAAATTTAATCGCCGCGCACAACGCGCTACCGTCTAACGCATCGTGCTTGGTAATGAAAAAGTTTAGAGGGGTGAATTGTTACTCACTGTGTACAAACCGTTGTATGCATGGGTTAAAAGGCCGGCTTTGAAGTAATATTCATCCGCGCGCACGAAAGGTAAAATTATGCCACGTTGTGCGAGTTGTGCGTGGGGGTTAAAAGACCTAGTTTGAAGTAATATTCATCTGTGTGCATGACAAGTTAAATTATGCCCCGTTGTGCACTTTGCGCACGTTGTGCGCAGGGTGAAAAGACCTAGTTTGAAGTAATATTCATCCGCGCGCTCGACGGGTAAAATTATGCCCCGTTGTGCACATTATGCACGGGGGTTATAAGACATAGAAGAAATATTCATCCGCACACACGACATGTAAAATTATATTCCGTTGTGTGTGTTGTGCGCATGGGTTAAAAGACTTAGTTTGAAGTAATATTCATCCGCGCGCACGACAGGTAAAATTATGCCAAGTTGTGCGCGTCGGGTAAAGACGTTCCGGTGGATTAAATTACTCCCCGTGCACAACGACATGTAAAATTTCTCATGATTTGGAACGTTATGTGCGTCGGGTAAAAACTTTGCTACGGGTAAAATTTAATTGCCGTGCACATCGCGCTACCGTCTATTGCGTCGTGCGCAGTAATAAAAAAGTTTTGAGAGGTAAATTATTACTCACTGCACACAACCCATTATGCACGGAGGTTAAAAGACTTAGTTTGAAGCAATATTCATCCGCACATTCGACGGGTAAAATTATGCCCCGTTGTGCGCGTTGTGAGCGGGTTAAAGACTTAGTTTGAAGCAATATTCATCCACGCGCACGGTGGGTAAAATTATGCCTTATTGTGTGCATCAGGTAAAGACGGTTTCGGTGGATTAAATTACTCCCCGCCCATAACAACATGTAAAATTTCTCATGATTTGAAACGTTGTGCGCGTCAGGTAAAAACTTTGCTACATGTAAAATTTAATCTTCGTGCACAACGCGCTACATTCTAACGCGTCGTGCACGGTAACAAAAAAGTTTAGAGGGGTGAATTGTTACTCACTGTGCATAAACAGTAGTGTGCGTGGGTAAAAAGACCTAGTTTGAAGTAATATTCATCTGCGCGCACAAAGGGTAAAATTATGCCCCGTTGTGCGCGTTGTTCAAGTTGTACGCGGGGGTTAAAACACCTAGTTTGAAGTAATATTCATCCGCGTACACGACAGGTAAAATTATGCCCCGTTGCGTATGTTATGCGCATTGTGTGCGGGGGTTAAAAGACCTAGTTTGAAGTAATATTCATCCGCGCACACGACGGGTAAAATTATACCCTGTTGTGCGCATTGTGTGCGGGGGTTAAAAGACTTAGTTTGAAGCAATATTCATCCACGCGCACGACGGGTAAAATTATGTTATATTGTACGTGTTGTGCGCATGGGTTAAAAGACTTAGTTTGAAGTAATATTCATCCACACGCACGACATGTAAAATTATGCCAAGTTGTGCGCATCGGGTAAAGATGTTTCGGCGGATTAAATTACTCCCCGTGCATAACGACATGCAAAATTTCACATGATTAGAAATGTTATGTGCGTCTGGTAAAAACTTCGTTACGGGTAAAATTTTATCGCCGCGCACAATACGCTACAGTCTATCGCGTCGTGCGCAGTAATAAAAAAGTTTAGAGAGGTGAATTAGTATCACTGTGTACAACCCGTTATGCGCAGAGGTTAAAAGGCTTAGTTTGAAGCAATATTCATCCGCACGTACGACGGGTAAAATTATGACCCGTTGTGCGCGTTGTGCGCAAGGGTTAAAAGACTTAGTTTGAAGCAATATTCATCCGCACGCACGACGGATAAAATTATGCCTTATTGTGCGCGTCGGGTAAAGACGGTTCCGGTGGATTAAATTACTCCCCGAGCACAACAGCATGTAAAATTTCTCACGATTTGGAACGTTGTGCGCGTCGGGTAAAAATGTTGCTACGGGTAAAATTTAATCGCCGCGCACAACGCACTAAAGTATAACACATCATGCGCGGTAAGAAAAAAGTTTAGAGGGTCGAATTGTTACTCACTGCGCACAACCCGTTGTGTGCAGGGGTCAAAAGACCTAGTTTGAAGTAATATTCATCCGCGCGCACGACAGGTAAAATTATGCTCTGTTGTGCGCGTTGTGTGCCTTGTGCACTGGGGTTAAAAGACCTAGTTTGAAGTAATATGCATCCGCACGCATGATAGGTAAAATTATGCCCCGTTGTGCGCGTTATGCACGAGGTTAACAGACTTAGTTTGAAGCAATATTCCTCCGCGTGCACGACGGGTAAAATTTTGTCCCAATGTGCACATTGTGCGCGGGGGTTAAAAGACTTAGTTTGAAGTACTATTCATCCGCGCGCACGACGGGTAAAATTATGTCATGTTGTGCGCGTCGGGTAAAGACGGTTCCGATGGATTAAATTACTCCCCGCACACAACGGCATGTAAAATTTCTCATGATTTGGAACGTTGTGTACATCGGGTAAAAGCTTTGCTACAGGTAAAATTTAATCGCCGTGCATAACGTGCTACATTCTATCGCGTCGTGCGTAGTAAAAGTTTTGAGGGGTGAATTGTTACTCACTGTGTACAACCTGTTGTGCGTAGGGGTTTTAAGACCTAGTTTGAACTAATATTCATCCGCGTGCACGACGGGTAAAATTATGCCCCGTTGTGCGCGGGGGTTAAAAGACTTAGTTTGAAGTAATATTCATCCGTGTGCACGACGGGTTAAATTATGCCATGTTGTGCGCGTCGGGTAAAGACTGTTTTGGTGGATTAAATTACTCCCCGTGCACAACGACATGAAAAATTTCTCACAATTTGAAACGTTATGCACGTCGGGTAAAAACTTTTGTACGGGTAAAATTTAATCGCCGCGCACAATGCACTATAGTCTAACACGTCGTGCACGGTAATAAAAAGTTAAGAGGGGGTGAATTGTTACTCATTGCGCACAACTCGTTTCACGCGGGGGTTAAAAGATCTTGTTTGAAGTAATATTCAACTGCGCACACGACGGGTAAAATTAAGCGCATTGTGCGCGGTGTTTAAAAGACTTAGTTTAAAGTAATATTCATTTGCACGCATGATGGGTAAAATTATGCCATGTTTTATGCGTAGGGTAAAAATGGTTCCCTTGAATTAAATTACTCCCAGCGTCCAACGACATGTAAAATTTCTCACGATTTGGAACATTATGCGCGTCGGGTAAAAACTTTGATACAGGTAAAATTTAATCGTCGCGTACAACACGCTACAGTCTAATGAGTCGTGTGCAATAATAAAAAAGTTTAGATGGGTGAATTATTACTCACTCTACACAACCCGTTGTGCGTGGGGGTTAAAAGACTTAGTTTGAAGCAATATTCATCCGCGCGCATGACGGGTAACATTATGGCTAGTTGTGCGTGTAAGGATCCTGGCTATAGAAAAAACACTAGAAGGGGGGTTGAATAGTGTTTATGCAATTTAAAAAGATAGTTACACCAATTAAAATTCCTAACAAACAAATAGTGCGGAATAGAAATAAACCCAAAATGAAACAATTGCAAACACAAGGATGTTTCAAGGGCTCGGATTACCCAAGTCACTTCCCGACTTGCTCTCGGTAATCCTACGTCCCTTCCACCCGGTTAACAACCAGATACTTAAGTTAGAACCCTAACTTGAGGTTTTCTTAAAACCCACTTGTAGCAATCCTACAAGCGAAATCGAAATACAATCGATTGACCTTGACTCCCACAACTTGGGAGCAAGCAAACCACTCTCACAAACCAAGAGTAAATTCAATAACGAAAGTTATGAAATATGAAATTAAGCAACACTTACAATCACCTATGCCTTGAAGTAGAACTTAAAGGAGAAGTGTGTTGTGTGTTGAAAGACTCACAGGAGAGAGGAAAGATCTTTCTCTTGACTGCACCAAATGCCTAGAAGATATCTCTTTGGTTCTAGGTTGGAGAGCAAGAGATTGAAGATTGGAATTCTAGGGCTTTAGGATTTGAGAGCTTTGATCTTGAGAGAATGAAAGCTTGAATGTATGAGTGAATGACTAAGTCACCTCTCAATGGAACAGTAGAGGGTCCTTTTATACATTTCTCAAATCCTTCAAACGAAATCAGCAAAACCCCTTTCAAATCCGTGAAGAAAAACTCAACGGATAGAAACTGCGCCCGCGACAGTCGACTGTGAAGAATTCATATTTGACTGCTGCACAGTGATAGTGGGTAGGTGAGAATTCATAACGGTAACTTACCACGTGGACAGTCGACTGATGAGGCAGATACAGTCGACTGTTGAACCAACATGCGATTGTAAATCCTACTACAGGCGACTGGCCGTAAGATGGGTAAGTTGATGAAATCTGGAAAACATCTGGGAGAACAAGACAAATGACTGATGAAGAGAAGACAGTCGACTGTTAATCTAAACATGCGACTGTAATTCCTTTTACAGACGACTGTCAAAACCCTGAGATTTTCCAGAGAGTTGAGTCATTAAATAGACTCAAGGACAGACGACTGTAGTAGCATTGACAGTCGACTGTTCCATTGGACAGTCGACTGTAAATCCAACATAAGTCGACTGGCCAGAGTAAACAGAGAAATAGATTTTGAGCTATAGAAAGACAGGCGACTGATTAAAAAAACACAGTCGACTGTCGCTAGGACAGGCGCCTGTGAATCATTCATAAGTCGCCTGTGAGAATTAAAGTTGAGAAGCTCAAAACTATACTAAGAAAGTTTGTGCATAACAGGCAAATATAGAACAAAACATGGTCGACTGTTTTGAGACAGGTGACTGTAAAACATTCAGCAGTCGACTGTTATAATCATGACATGCACAATCTAGATAGAAATGAATTGGAGTCTAAGGAAGATTGATCTAATGATATCCTAAGACTGAAATGAAGATATGTGGGCGTGCTCCAACAAAGTTATACTTTTAAGCTACATACTAGAAGAGAAACAAGAAAGTTACATTTGACGAACTCTCTCTTCTATCCAAGGCATAAGCTTGAAGTCTTCTAGGAGCTTCAATTACCATCTACGATCATCCAATCCATTTCATTTGCTTTCAATGATCTTTGAGTGTCATGCATTGCAAGTAGATCTTCATAATAAGCTTAGACAATGGATTAACTGCAAATAGGGGATTAGTCACAAGTATTTATGTTTGCTCATCTTTAACACTAATTAGGGAGAAGTCCAATACTCAACATTCTCCTCCTTTTTGATGATGAGAAACAAACATAAACAAAAAGGTAAATAATTGTGCTTAAAGACAACTTACTCCCCCTACATAGATGCCACTGAAGTTAGTTAATATGTATTAGGGCATCTATATATCAAATGAAGCAAATGAGTAAGATATGCATGAGTGAAATGAATTCATGAAATCTAGGATTTAAAATCCATATTCATTATATCTTACTCCCTCTGAATCTAAGGCAACTTCAATCTTAGATTCAAGTGTTTTTAGTGTATACTTAGCACATTCATTATGAATCTATATGTTTATTTCACTCCCCTATGGCATTATCCAAAAGGTGGGAGTAAAATAACAACAACAATCATGCTAAATAAGAACTAGTAAAAATTACAAGAGTTTAAAGATATATAAATCAAAACTTATAAAACCATATCATAACCTAAGGTGATTAGAGGAATGGGAGTCCAATATCAACATTGAGATACACGAAGAAAACATATTGTCTCAAATCACATCACAAGAAGAATACATCATATACAGAGACAATATCTCAAAATTCACACAGATCTGATAAGCAATTATACATTGTGTGAAATATATGCAGAAACTGCAACTTCATGTATATATAAAATAGACCACATGACTACAAAATATGAACAACATCATGTGTCTCAAAATAAACAAAATACATGATAATCATATATCATCCATTCATATATCATCACTACACAAAATATATCCATCATACATATAACACTCAAACACTAAAAAATTCTAGGAGTGGTTGTCTCGAGGCGCAGCAGAGGAGGAAGCAGTCTCTGGGTCATGGGGGACATCCTCTGGAGGAGGAGCAACAGCAGCAACACCCTGAGTAGCAGCTACACCGAAATGTAAAATAATCTCAGTGACGATCGGAGGTGGAGGCAGACGAGGCAGGGGTGGAACAAATCGTCTGAGGTGCTAAGGGAAGGGCATACCCTGATGTTGGAACGACAAAAATGCCAGCTCATAGAGACCAGAAACCATCTCAAACAGAATATCATGAGAGGATGGAGCAGAGGAAGATGGTTGGTCAGTAGGAGGAACCATGGAGGAAGACGGAGTAGATGTGGATTTCCTCTTCTTAGATGCAGACTGCAGAGCCGAAGATGACTTCGATTTTGCAGAAGCTTCGAGAAGAGGACCAAAAGGCAGGGGCACGAATGGAGTCAAATCAATCCTAAAATGACGAAAAACAAGTGTGAGAAGACCACCATAGGGAATGTGGGAGGAAGCAGTAGTAAACTCGACCTTGTCCATCCTATCAAGGAGGACGCCAGCACAATTTACTGACATGCCAGAAAAGATCGCATACATAAACTTAAGAATCTCCTGGGAAGGCTAATCTGAAGATCCAAACTTTGGCAGGATGTTGGACTTCGCCACAAGGTGAACAGCCCAACCCATCGCCGAGAACATGGATGACCGAACACCAGAAGAAAGAGCAGATGGTATCTCACGAAACATGTCCCGGAGGACAGACTGATCAAGCTCATCAACATCTGAAATGGAAATATCAGTAGGAAGGGATCCAGTGGAGGGAATCCTAAGTATGGTCCCTAATAGAGCAGGATCAATGCAAATGGGGGTCCCCTGGATAACAGTGTCAATAACTCCAGTGGTAGCATACTCACCACGAATGTGGTTAGCATAGAAAAGCTTAACCAAAAATAGATAAGCACGAGGCGATTCGCTCTGAGAGAAACGAAAGAGGTCATCCAAACGAGTAGCAGATAGGATCTCAGATAATCTCTCAGCTGTGAAAGCGGTATAGACAATGAATCGTTCTCTAAGAAGTTTGATCCCGAGGAGAGAGTGAAATTTTGTCAAGCACAAATCATCTCGGCAAATGGGAATGAGGGGATCAGAGGGTGGCACGACAGGGGTTTCTTCTTCAGAGCTCAACACATAGGGTGAAGGAGGAGCCTCAGTGCAAGGCTCCTTGATGCAAACACCAACGGGCTTGTGATGACGCTTCAAGAGGCGCTCAGCTTCAGATGAAGAAGACGCAGAAGAAGGAGAATAACCCCGCGAAGAAGAGCGAGATGGAGAATCGGCTTTCTAGGTACGGGCCTTATAGGGTTGTTTGTTTTTGGCAGTGGGTATGCTTGGGAACCCTAGCACGCTTAGAAGTAATAGTCTTTCCCTTGTTCTTGGTTTTGGGAGCCATTGCATAGTCAAATGAACAGAGGGGTGATCGACAGGGGATTTGAAAAAAAAATCGCACGAAAGAACACGAGAGGAAATCGAACCTAAATCGAGAGGCAGACGAGACAGTCGAGGTCCGAGCGACGCAATCGACAGACGACGAGAAGTGGGTATAAAGAGCGTCGGAGGAGTGAACGACTGAGGGTTTGAGTCGAGGAAGATGAAACGGTTGCAATCAGATGAGAGAGAAAAAGTTGATCGAAATGAACTCTCTTGGTGAATTATCGAAGGGGCAAATGAATCTGGGCCGTTGGATCAAAGAATCGACGGCTCAGATCAAATGAGCGAACCACCACAATAGGAGACAGTCGACTGATGAACAATATTCAGTCGACTGGTTGAAGTGATAAGAGATGAGCTTAGGTTGACAGACAGTCGAATGTTGGGTAACTTACAGTCGCATGTCCGTAAGACAGGCGACTGTATTATACTCATCTGTTGACTGACTGAGAATCAATAAAATTAATGATAAAACAAAGACCACTGACGAAATTGACAGGCGCCTGGTGACTAAAATGCAGTCGCCTGTTGATCCAACAGTCGACTGTAAATTTGTCATCAGCCGCCTGTGTGAAAGATACAGTCTGCTAACAGAGAAGATAGAGTAGAGCAGTCGACTGTCGAAGGAAAGACAGTTGTCTGTCCTGATCCAAAAATGCACAGAGAGGTTATAATCCAGAGGATATGCACAACTCACCCTAGGACCTATACTCTAATATAAACTCAACATAAAATCAATATCAAACGATAAATAATTTATAACATAAATCTCTTAAAACAATCTGAGAACTCATGTACTCACAGAAATCTCAATAGCCTTTCTTAAAACCAATATATGATATATCAAAAGAAGAGAGGCAACATGATGATATGAGTTCAAAAGATGTTATAACAAGTAAGTTGAACTCCTAAATTTCAGATTCACCCATATTCCCTAATTCTCCATGCAACCTCACAAATGAATCTTTTTAAGAGGTTTTGTGAAGATGTCAGCGATTTGTTTTTGGGTTTCAATGTACTCTAAGATGAAGTCCTTCTTAGCTACATGATCATTGATAAAGTGGTGTCTCACATCTATGTGTTTGGTACAGGAGTGATGTACTGGATTCTTGTAAAGACATATAGCACTTTGGTTATCAACCATGATAGAGAAAGTATCATAATTGACACTATAGTCCTTAAGAGTGTGTCTCACCCAAAGAACGTGTGCACATGCAAGACCCGCAGCAATATATTCCGCTTCAGTCGTGGACAATGATATCGAGTTCTGTTTCTTGGACAACCAAGAGACTAAGGAATTTCCTAGTAAATTGCTAGTGCCACTAGTACTTTTCCTATCGGATTTGCATCCGACAAAGTCGACATCACTATATGAGATTAACTCATATGTGCTAGATTTAGGGTAAAGTAACCCATAATCTAGTGAATGATTGAGATAACGAAAAATTCGTTTAACCGCAATCAAGTGTGACTCCTTAGGTCTAGCTTGATATCTAGCACACAGGCATACGGAAAACATGATATCGGGCCTACTAGCAGTTAAATAGAGTAAGCTACCAATCATACCTCGATATAGACGAACGTCTACATCTTTTTCATTCTCATCCTTGTGTAGATGGGTTGGCGTATTCATGGGAGTCCTTTTTCTTGAAGACGATTCCATCCCGAATCTCTTAATAAGCTACACTGTATACCTTGTTTGATGTATGAAAGTCCCATTCTTCATTTGTCAAATTTGCAATCCAAGGAAATAGTTGAGCTCACCCATGTGGCTCATCTCGAATTCATCATTCATGGACTTAGAAAATTCTTGACACAGATTAAAGTTAATAGAACCAAATATTATATCGTCTACATAAACTTGAATCAATAGGATGTCATATTCATAATTCTTAATGAAAAGTGTTGAATCAACTTCACCTATTTTAAAACTTAAATCCAAAAGAAACGTCTTGAGTCGATCATACCAAGCGCTAGGAGCTTGTCTCAACCCATACATCGCTTTCTTAAGTTTGAAAACATGGTATGGAAATTTTTCATGAATGAAACCGGGAGGTTGAGAAACATTCACTTCTTCATTGACAATACCATTTAAAAATACACTTTTAACATCCATTTGAAATAATTTGAAATTCTTATGAGATGCAAAAGATAAAAGCAATCTAATAGCTTCTAATCTAGCTACAGTGCAAAGGATTCTTAGAAATCGATACCTTCCTCTTGCCGGTAACCTTGGGCTACTAACCTTGCTTTGTTCCTTGTGATGCCCTCGTTCTCATCGGTCTTGTTCTTGAAGATCCACTTGGTCCCAATAACTTGATGACCACTTGGAAGAGGAACGAGCTTCCAAACTTCTTTTCTCTCGAATTGTAATAGTTTTTCTTCCATTGCCATTATCCAAGAGCTATCCTCACATGCTTCTTGGATGTTCTTTGGCTCAATGGTAGAGACAAGTGCGTAATGAGTGAATTCTTCAATTCTAGACCTCGTTCAAACACCCACACCAATATATCAAATAATTTGGTCATATGGATGGTTGCAAATGGTTGGGTAAGCTTTGGGTATTCCTGCATCACTTGGAACATCTTCAACAATCTCATTAGTAGTGTTAGTCTCAATAATTGAATCATTAAACTTGACATTACTAAAAGAATCATATATAACATCTACACTATCATTAATAACATGCGGAAAATCAAAATCTTCATAGAATGATACGTGTAGTGATTCCTCGATCGTTGAAGAAGTTTTGTTGTATATCTGGTAGGCTTTGCTACGTGTGGAATATCCAACAAAAATTCCTTCATCGGATCTTGGCTCAAATTTATCTAAATTACCAAAGGTGTTCTTGATAAAACATTTTTAACCAAAAACTCGAAAATATTTAACTTGAGGATTTTTGTCATAAAATAACTCAAAAAAAGTTTTGTTCGTTCGGGGTCTCGCTAGAATCCTATTGAGCACATAACATGCTGTGTGCACCGCCTCTGCCCAAAATTGTAGTCCAAGATGACTATCATGGAGCATAGTACGAGCATACTCAATAAGAGTCCTATTCTTTATCTATACAACACCATTTTGTGGTGGTGCCCGAGGAAAAGAAAATTTGTGAGTTATCCCGGTGTCATCAAAAAACTTTGTAAAAGACTCTTTCTCAAATTCTCCTCCATGATCACTACGGATAGTGATAATGGTGGATCCTAAGAGATTCTGAATCTTCTTTGCAAATAAGGTAATCTCTTTAAAAGCTTCATTCGTATTAGTTAAGAATGAAACCCAAGTAAATCTAGAGAAGTCGTCAACGACAACTACTCCATAATGAGCATTGCCTAAAGAAGCAGTTCTAGTTGGCCCAAACAAATCTAGATGAAGTACTTCTAGGGGCCTCTTAGAAGTAATGCCTTCTTTAAGCTTAAAAGATGGTTTACTAAGTTTACCTCTTTGACATGAATCACAAAAGTTTTTCTTACTAAAAGCAATTTTTGGAAAACCTTTGACTAGATCATGCTTAGCTAACTTATATAAGTGCTTGAAATGAACATGACCAAAACGACGATGCCATAATAGTTGTTCATTTGTATTAGCAACTAAGCAATGTTCTACGGTTTTAAGCAAGCTCAAATAATAAATAATTTTACGCATAATACCGGTTAATAAAACATATGAATTAGAATCAACAATTTTACACAATCCTTCTCCAAAGTTAGCCTTGTAACCTTTGTCACAAAGTTGACTAATGGAAATAAGGTTGTGACATAAACCACTAACTAGAAATACATTAGTAATTAAAGCTTTAGAGGGGTTTCCGACTATACCTACACCAATGATGGTTCCCTTTTAGTTACCTCCAAAAGTGATCGTTGCACCATTCTTGATGCTAATCACTTCGAAAAGTAATGATGGATCTCCTGTCATATGTTTGGAGCAACCACTATCGAGAATCCATCCTTTCCTTTTAGAGCTAGTTTGACATTTATAGCTATCTTTCTTTCTCTTGGGTACCTACATATTATACCATAAGCTCATGGTACCCAATTTTTGTTGGGTCTAAGGGGATTAGCCCTTTGGAAGCCAAGTCCAAGTGGACTTACACTTTCCAACATAATTATCATTATTAATAACATCATGAATATAGGAATCAACATATGCATTCCTATCATTTAAGCCAGTGTTCTTAAGACCCCAAATGGTGTATGTTTTGGGAGTCCTTTTTCTAGTTGCATGCATAGTTGTTAGATTTCTATGTGGTGCATGCTTCTTAGGAACATGGTTTCTAGCATAAAAATGAGGTGGTGGATATGCATTAGACATATGAGGATTATATGTATGCTTGGGAACATGCATGTATGAAACATATGTAATGCCCTGATAGCTACTGCACAAGTACTAGAGGGGGGTGAATAGTACTTTAAAATAATCAAGAGTATACTTCCTAATTATTGTGCAAACAGAACCAACAATGCAGAATGAAAGATTGACAACAATAAAAGACCAACGCAAACAAGCGATGTAACTGGTTCGGATCCACCCAAGTCTCCCTGACTTGTTACCAGCAATCATACGTCCTAGACACCCGGATCCCATCCGACTACTTGAGTTAGAATCCTCTAACCCAAGTTTGCACTATGAAATTCTTTTAGAAACTACTACAAGATCAAATCATACACAAAACGAAACGTGACTCCCACAAACCGGGATCACGAACTTCTCTCACGACCGAGAGATAAACTGAAATATCAATGTAAATGAAACAATGAAAAACTTACCACAAAACCCTATGCCTTGAGTAAAACTTGCAGATTTTAGGGCAAGAAAGATTTTGAGGAAGAAGATTGCACCAAACCCTAGCTCCACCAAGATAAACAACAATAGATGGCTAGGGTGAAGTTGGTGACTTGGATTCAAGCTCTTAGCTTGAGTAGCACACAATGAATGAGAATCTCTCTTGAGGAATTAGGGCTCAAAGAGTAAGGGAGAGATTCTTGTGAAGGGAGAGAGCTTGAAAATGAGAACTGAATGCTCTTCTCTTTGATATCAAAATCTCAGTAATGGCAGCCTTGAATGCAAGCATTAAGCTCATCAAGTTTATATAGGAGAGAGAGAAGAGTTCAGCAAAATTCGTAGCAATAAATGTCCAACGGATCTATTTCTGAAGCTGCTTAATCGGTCTAAGAAGGATCACTGACCGATTAGTTTTGCAACTAGTCGGTCGGTGAACCTTCATGGACCAACTAGAAGGTTGACAGTAAAGATAGTGAAATCAAGAGATAGAACTAGTCGGTCTAAGAAGAAACACCAACCGACTAGTTTGACAACTAGTCGGTCGGTGAACCTTCTCGGACCGACTAATTGATCAACAGTAAGAAGGCTGAATTTCACAAGGAAAACTAGTCAGTCTGAGAAGAGACACCAATCGCGTAGTTTGACAACTAGTCGGTCGGTGATTCTTCTTTGACCGACTAACTTGTCAACAGTAGCTAGGCTGAGTTTAACTAGGAGAACTAGTCGGTTCAAGATGGATTTCCAACCGACTAGATTGTCATCTAGTCGGTTGGTTCTTCTTCTTGAACCAACTAAGATGCATAAGAAGCCATGAAATGAAGCGATAAGCTTTGGGAAAGATTCTAATGGCTTCTAAGGCAATCCTAGATCGAGGATATAAGCGTTATGAAGATTGTTAAGTAAGTCCTACTCAAGGCTTAACATTCTATATGATGAAGCTAGAAGAAAATAAAATAAACATGACGAACCGTCTTCAAAGCTTCAATCTGAATCCCTTGACTTCATTAATAACTGCTTGAGCTTCAACGAAGCTTCAGGCACACGATCACGCGCTTTAAGAAGTCTTGGGGCGTCGCTTGAGATGTACGAAGTAATTTGGCGACGATCTCCATAACTGCGCTCAAAGAGAATTAGTGCACGATATTTATGTTTGTTCATCATCAAAACCAAATCCGGGAAATCAATACTCAACATTCTCCCCCTTTTTGGTGATGACAAACCAACATAAATATTAATCAATAATAATGATACAAATGAAATTTACTTACTCCCCCTGCATTGATGACTCGTTAGTTCCATATTAAATAATAAACATCAACATCAAGCAGACGAGAAAAGTATAAAACATGATCTAATTATTGAAATATAGGATCTGAATCCATTTTTATATCTTCACTCCCCCTGAATCTAACATATCAAATTAGATTCACGGTAAATTGCTTTAACTTATCATTTAGCTCAAAGTCATTATTAATTCTCTCCCCCATTGGTATTAGCAAAAAGAGCGGAAGGAGAACAACGACAACAACCATGGCTAAACAAAAAATCTAAACACGGGAGTCGAAGAATATGACAACGGTCCAAATGACACCAAAGAGAAATATCGAAGAATATCAAAGCGTGCCAACGAGACCATAGTCGAAAAGCGAAAAGTGAAATCATCAAAACTCATAATCAAATTCACGTATTGAGTTTTGGAACATACTCTCCAATATTAACATTTTTAGCTAATTTAGTGCATGAAAAACAATTCTATGTTTTCATACAAACAAATCTATTTAATCAATAAAATTGTGGAGCGACGAAGTCAACATCAGAGACAAAAATATAATGTGCACACAGAAATGAATAGCAACATGATGTATATATATATGGATACAACAAAAATTATACATCAGCCAGCAAAAATATAAACCTTCAGCAGGTCGGTGCACATCATACAACACATACAGGTCGGTGCACATCATACAACACATATCACAAAATACATCGAAGTGTATCACAGAACATACATACGTCAAAATGTATCACAAAAGCATACAAAAATACACATCCACCCATCTATCCTGACCCCACTCTCACAATAGATATATCGTCCAAATGCTCATGGGAGAGTCCTCTAACGAAGGCTCAGGAGGGGAGGCAGGATCAACACCAGCAGCAAGCTGTGCAAATGAAGTGGTAGTCTCTGGAACGACTGGAGTGTCCACCAAAGGGATGGTGGCAGTAGGAGTGCTCTCGGGAGCACGAGCAGAAGAAACAGTGCCAACAGAAGTACCCTCGAGGGCACGAGCTGGAGAATCGTCTCGCTCCTCATCCACATCAATGTCCATGGCTTCCTCATCAGAAAGCGTAGGAGGAACCTCAATGTCCAGATGTTTGCAGATGCGTGCAAGCATCTCCTCACATTGTGCAATACAAGCCTCCTGATGGCTCATGGAAGCTGAAGAGTCAGGGCGTGAAGGTGGAGGAGGAGCAAAAGGGGTAGTCCTCTAAACGTGACGCAAGGCCGCAAGAGACTTCTTGACGGCAGTCGCGTTCAGGGGAGGACCCAAGGGACGCTGATCATCAGGAGGGAGAGGAACGCCAAAGTGGCGGAAGACAAGAGTCAGCAGGCAGGGATAAGGAATATGGGCTGACTTGGTGGACTTCCTAATGCACTCAAAGGAATCCATCTTGTCCAAGATGATGCGGGCCCAATTTATTTCGCTCCCAGTAAAAAGAGCGAAGATAAGCTTAAGGAATGGCTGTGAGATCAAGCTGGAGGAGCCGTACTTCGGTAGAAGACACGACTTCAGAATGAGATTTATGACCCATGCATTAGGCTTGAATGATTTCGATGGAACACCATTCATGGCGGGAGGAATGCCATGGAACATCTCAGCAAGAATGGACTGGTCAAGATCGTGGATATTATCCACGGAGATATCTGAGGGGAGCAGGCCAGAGGAGGAGACACCAAGCAACTGCCCTAAGATCTCTGCCGTGAGGACAATGGGTGTCCCCAAGACAGTGGTCTCAATGCAGTGGGTGTCATCATACTCACCCCGAACTCGATTGGCATAAAAGAGTTTGACGAGTCTAGGATAGGGATGAGGATTCGCCTTGGGATCATGGTGAAGATAATCTAGGAGGCCGCTATAGGAGAGGAGATCTGCGAGCTGAGGAAAGTCAGAGAACTGAACGAAATGCCGGAGAATCAATGGACAATGCTCGATATGGTTGTATGTCGCAAGACACATCGGGTCATCGCGACACAACGAAATATCAACCCCACCAGAAGGCATGGGAGCCTTCCCCTTAGACGGGCGAGAGGAAGTACGAGGAGGAGGAATAGGAGCCTTCTCGGTAGGCCCAGTCTCTGGGATATAGTCATCGTCGGAGTCAGAGGGTGGTGTGTGTGCACGGAAGGGTCCAGGAGTCAAAATCTTTTGTTTGACCTTGGTCCAGGGCTTGGGCTTGGAAGCGGCAGCTCTCTTCTTCTTGAGAGGAGGCGAGGAAGATGATGGAGAGGTAGGCGTACGAGTGGTTTTGGCACGACGTTTGGGTTGAGGATTAGGGTTGGTTGATGGCTCTATGGTCATGGGGGATGGAGCGGTAGGACGGCTAGGGATGCGTGTTTTCACCATGAGACGAGACAATACAATAACGCACGAGATCGAAACGAAATCGAACGAGAAATGAACCCTAAGTTGAACGAAATTGACACTAAATCAAACGAGATTGATCGGAATTGAGACCTAAAAGATGAGAGAATATATACCCTAGGTCGACTGGAGGAGGAGAAGTGATCGGCGATGGCTGACGGTGGCCGGAAACGGCGACGTACGGCGGAGGGAGATGAGGAGACGCAGGAGCAAGGGTTTTAGGAAGAGATATCGCACCGATTAGAATGAGTTCTAATCGGTGCGAGGGGGGTTATATTCGATTTAATGAGTCAAAGACACAAATGCCCCAGCAGATCTAGTCGGTCTAAGTTCAAGAGCTGACCGACTAGAATGCAATCTAGTCGGTCGGCCGATGAGCTTGGACCGACTAAATGCAAACAGTAAGAGAGGCCAAAGTTAGGGCATGAATTAGTCGGGCTGAGTTCAATCACTAACCGACTAGAACTGAAACTAGTCGGTCGGTAAATGAACTTGGACCGACTAATTGAGTCCAAAAATTTGAGAATACGAAATTTTGATTTCTCTCCAAAGAACACTTGGACGAAACATCTAAATACTCTCATACGTTCTTATTCTACCCCGTAAATACCAAAAATTCATAAATCCGACGCGCAAATCGAAAAACCAATCATAAATCCCGAGTATCACAACAAATCTAGCATGAACATATAAATATCATTATCATGCAGGATTTAAGAAAATATGAATCCTAAATCTCGGATTCACCCATAATCCCCAATTCTCGACGTAACCGCACAAAGGAATCTTCCTTGAGTGGTTTCGTGAAAATATCAGCGATTTGCTTCTGGGTTTCAACGTACACTAAAATGATGTCCTTTTTAGCAACATGATCATCTAAGAAATGGTGACGGACATCTATGTGTTTGGTACGGGAGTAGTGTACCGGATTCTTAGAGAGACATATTGCACTTAGGTTGTCTACCATGATAGGGAAAGTATCACAGTTTAAATCGAAGTCTTTAAGAGTGTGTCTCATCCAAAGAACCTGTGCACATGCAGCATCGGCGGTAATATATTCCGCCTCGGTGGTTGAAAGTGATACGGAATTCTGCTTCTTGGAAAACCAAGAGACAATAGAATTTCCTATAAAATGGCAAGTGGCACTAGTACTCTTCCTGTCGGATTTGCATCCAGCATAATCTACGTTACTATATGAGATTAACTCATATATGCTAGACTTTGGATAAAAAATACGTAGTCGAGTGTGTAACTTAAATAGCGGAAAATACGTGTAACCGCTACTAAGTGTGATTCCTTAGGTTGTGACTGATACCAAGCACAAACACATATGGCGAATATTATATCAGGCCTACAGGTAGTAAGATATAATAAACTACCTATCATACCTCGATATAGACGAATGTCTACATCTTTGCAGCCCGTATCTTTATCAAGGTGTGTAGTTGTGCTCATTGGAGTCTTCTTGCCAGAAGCATTCTCCATTCCAAATCACTTTAGCAACTCCACCGTGTACTTGGTTTGGTGGATGAAGATTCCATCGTGCATTTGGCGAATTTGGAGTCCTAAGAAATATTTGAGCTCCTCCTTGTGGCTCATCTCAAATTGTTCCTTCATGACATTAGAAAACTCTTCGCAAAGAGTGAAGTTAGTAGCACCGAAAATGATATCATCAACATAAATTGGAACTAAAATAATATCATGATTCGCATACTTAACAAAAAGCGTTGAATCAAACTCACCCATTTTGAAACCCAAATCCAAAAGAAAGTTCTTTAGGCGGGCATACCAAGCTCTAGGAGCTTGTCTCAAACCATAAAGTGCTTTCTTATGTTTGAAAACGTGATTTGGAAATTTTTCATTTATAAAACCCGGAGGTTGAGAAACATAAACTTCCTCAACGACATCTCCGTTTAAAAACGCACTTTTTACTTCCATTTGAAAGAGTTTGAAATCTTTATAGCATGCAAATGATAATAACAACCTAATAGATTCTAATCTAGCTACAGGTGCGAAAGATTCCTCGAAATCTATACCTTCCTCTTGCCTGTAGCCTTGAGCAACTAACCGAGCTTTGTTCCGGACGACGTTTTGGTTCTCGTCGGTCTTATTCTTGAAAATCCACTTTGTTCCTATAACGGTGTGGTTCTTCGAAGGAAATGGAACTAGCTCCCAGACCTTATTCCTCTCAAACTGAATGAGTTCCTCTTCCATGGCTAGGATACAAGAACTATCTTCGCATGCTTCGTTGATATTCTTTGGCTCTACTGAAGAGGCAAAGGCATAATGAGCGATGAAGTTGACTTGAGATCTTGTCTTGACACTATCTAGTATGTTGCCAATGACTTGCTCCTGGGGATGGTCACGAACTGTATGAAGCCGTTTGGGAACTCCCTGATCATTAGGAACATTCTCAAAAGAATCATCCGTAGGGTTAGTATCAACAAAATCAATAGAATTAGATTTACGAAAAGAGTCACAAACTACTTCCACAGAATCATCATCATTGATAATTCTAGGAGGGACAAAATTTTCATTGAATGAAACATGAAGAGATTCCTCGATCATTGAGGTTCTTTTGTTGTATATCTGGTAGGCTTTGCTATTGGAGGAATATCCAACAAATATCCACTCATCGGATCTTGGATCAAATTTGTCCAAACTACCATACGTGTTTTTGATAAAACATTTTACACCATAAACTCTAAAATGTTTAACTTGAGACAACATACCAAACAACAATTCATAACAAGTTTGTTAGGTGTCGGGCCTCAAGAGTATCCTATTAAACACATAGCAAGCGGTATGTACCGCTTCTGCCCAAAATTTATGGCCAAGTTGGCTATCATCAAGCATCGTGCGAGCACATTCCACTAGCGTCCTATTCTTTCTCTCAACAACACCATTTTGAGGGGGTGCGCGAGGGAAAGAAAAGGTGTGAGTAATACCAACTTCATCACAGAAATTTGAGAAAGACTCGTTCTCAAATTCCCCTCCATGATCACTACGAATATTGACAATGGTGGTTCCAATGAGATTTGTACTTTCTTAACAAATACTGTGAAGTTTTCAAAAGCATCATTTTTATTAGTTAAAGAAAATACCCAAGTAAATCTAGAAAAGTCATCAACGATGACAAGTCCATATCGAGTATTCCCTAATGAAGCAACTCTAGTTGGCCCAAAAAGATCTAGATGTAAAAGCTCTAGAGGCCGTTTAGAGGATATGCTCTTCTTAGGTTTGAATGATGATTTTGGAAGTTTGCCTCGTTGACACGAGTCACAAAAGCTTTTGTTTTGAAAGGCAAGCTTAGGAAATCCTTTTATAGAGTTTAACTTGGATAGTTTAAAAGTGTTCCAAAGTTCACATGACCAAAACGTTGATGCCATAAGTGTTGTTCACTTGTGTTGGCAATGAGACATTGTTCATGTGATTTTGGAATATTTAGGATATATATATATCCTTATGGCGTGTGCCAGAGAACAACACATCATTATTATCTTTTCTCAAAATATGACACATTCCTTTCGCAAAGCTAACTTTGTAACCCTTGCCACAAAGTTGGATTATTGAAATAAGATTGTGATTTAAGCCTTTAACAAAGTAAACATCACTTATAAGGGGTTTTTTGGGGTTACCAACTTTTCCAACACCAATGATGGTTCCGCTCTCGTTGCCTCCAAAGACCACTCGGTTTCCATTTTCAATGGGCACCACTCTGGATAACAACTGAGCTTCACCAGTCATGTGTTTTGAACACCCGCTATCAAGTATCCAATTATTCTTGGAGGTAAATTTTGATTTTTTGCTCATTTTCTTTTTCTTGAGTACCTGAAGATAAAAATATCATTCCATGGTACCCAAGGTCATTGGGTCCTAAAATATTAGTCCTTTGGAAGCCAAGTCCAATTGGACTTAGACTTCCCAATATAATCATCATTGTGCACTACATTCATGAAATAAGAATTAATGTATGCTTGTTTTTCATGCATGCTTGTGTCCTTCGGGCCCCAAATAGTGAATGTCTTGGGAGCCCTATTCCTATTGGGAGCATGCACATGTGGTTGATTTCTACGTGATGCATGTGGCCTACGAGGAAGTGGCCTAGGGTATGCATGACGTGGATAAGCATATGACACATGATGAAATGGTGGTGGCGACATATGATATGGTGCATGATGGTAATAATTCATATAGTAATGATTTGGTTGAACATATGCATGTGGAGGAACACGTGCGTGAGTGTGTCTCACTTGGTATGCACGTGCTCGTGGACGTGGAGCATAGAAATCATCATACGTGTGAACATGTGGAGTAGGAGGTGTGTTTCTACGTGGCATAGTATTGGTGTGCATAAATGCATGACCCTTCTTTGGAGGTCCACCCAAGGTGGGTTTCTTTCCAAACGGGGGGGTGTACCTAGTGGAAGCACCATTGGTAGATGAACTACCCATGGGGTGTTTACTCCCACTAGTTGAGGCTTCGGAAGATGGCCTTACAAAGGTGGTGGAAGATTTGGATGAATCTCCCTTCTTATACCCCAAGCCAATGTGATGATTGACCGGAAGTAAGTCATTTAGGATTTTATCCAAATGGTCCTTGTCTTTATTGAATTTATCAATTCGGCCTAATGTGGACTCATACTTCTCGGTGAGAGAAAGTATTGAAGTATCCAAAGTGGACACTTGAGTTGTGAGTACACAAACACGAGACTTGAGATTCTCATTCTCAATACTCAAAGTTGAGTTTCGAGAAATCAAATCCGCTATCTCGCATTCATCCGAATTCTCAATATGAACATGCTCAAGTTGAGATTTGAGATTTACAATCTCATTTCTCAAGCCTTCAACAATGGTGTCGTTGTTGATGATGATAGGCTTAGGTGAGGTTTGGAGACTAGTTAGCTCATCTTTAATCTTAGTATATCTAATTGCTAATTTAGAATACTTAGACCAAATTTGTTTGTTAGCTAATCTAAATTCATCCATAGTTACCTCTTTGCCTTCATCCTCTCTTTCATCGGAAGAGGTCTATTGATCATTCTCTTGCCATGCAGCACAAGTGTGCTTGCTCCACTTGTTCATCATCCAACTCTCCACTTGAGGAGTCCTCTTCGGAGTCGGTGAATGTGCCGACAAGCCCTTTCTTGTACTCTTTCTTGTACTTTCGTGACTTGTCGAACTTTGGTGCCTTCCACTTCTCCTTTTGTTTGTTGAGAGGACAATCCGCCTTGATGTGTCCTAGCTTGTTGCATTTAAAACACAAAGGAGCGGAGGCATTAGTCGAACTAAATTTTGATTTATTCTTGAAGTTACCTTTTCGGAAGAATCGATTGAGCTTATTTGTCATAAGGGCAATGGATTCTATGTCCAACTTGTCTTCCGATCCTTCACTATCAGTAGATGTATAAGGGGAGGCCTTGAAAGCAATTGCCTTTTTCTTTGGCTCTTCTTGCTTCAAGAACGACTTCATCTTGTCATGCATCTTTATCTTACTGTTCTTCCGTACCTCATGCGACAGTAAGGTACCTATTAGTTGAACGACAGTATATTTATTTATATCGTTACCTTCCTCGATAGCGTAGGTACGTTTTTCCCAACTCGAAGGAAGTCCGTCAATAATCTTCGCGACTTTCTCCTATTGGGTATAGTTCTTCCCAAGAGCTTCCAACTCGTTGGTTATATCCACGAAGCGAGTATAGTAGTCCTTCATACTTTCACCCTGTTCCATGTGAAATAACTCGAACTCTTTGTTAGCAACAACGAGTTTAGAGTCGTTTACCCTAATCGTTCCTTCGTGCAAGATAAGGAGTTGGTTCCAAATTTGATATGCACTCTTACATGTGCATATCTTGTTGAAGTCTTCAGGCTCCAATGCACATTGTAAGGCATTCATTGCCTTGGCATTGTTCACCTCTGCGGCGACCTCCGCGGTAGTCCACTTCGTGAAGTCTTCTTCATCGGGCTCGACATACTCCGTTAGCGTGGCTCTCCAAAGTGAAATGCTCCGGAAGAAGGTTTCCATCTGGCATTTCCAGTACCCATAGTTGGCACCGTTGAAGTGAGGAGGCCTAGTAGAGGAGTGTCCTTCCATCACTGAAGAAGCTCCTTCACGATTCTTGAAGGTGCTGTAGTCGGAAGGTGGACGAACGGTCTTGTTGTCGTTGGTAGTCATAGCTATGAACTTGGCTCTGATACCAAATGTAATGCCCTAATAGCTACTGCACAAGTACTAAGGGGGGTGAATAGTACTTTAAAATAATCAAGAGTATAATTCCTAATTATTGTGCAAACACAACCAACAATGCGGAATGAAAGATTGACAACAATAAAAGACCAACGCAAATAAGCGATGTAATGGGTTCGGATCCACCCAAGTCTCCCCGACTTGTTACCGGCGATCCTACGTCCCAGACACCTGGATCCCCCCGGCTACTTGAGTTAGAATCCTCTAACCCAAGTTTGCACTATGAAATTCTTGTAGAAACTACTACAAGATCAAATCATACACAAAACTAAACATGACTCCCACAAACCGGGATCACGAACATCTCTCACAACCGAGAGATAAACTGAAATATCAATGTAAATGAAACAATGAAAAACTTACCACAAAATCCTATGCCTTCAGTAAAACTTACAGATTTAAGGGCAAGAAGGATTTTGAGGAAGAAGATTGCACCAAACCCTAGCTCCACCAAGATGAACATCAATAGATGGCTAGGGTGAAGTTGGTGACTTGGATTCAAGCTCTTAGCTTGAGTAGCACACAATGAATGAGAATCTCTCTTGAGGAATTAGGGCTCAAAGAGTCTGGGAGAGATTCTTGTGAAGGGAGAGAGATTGGAAATGAGAATTGAATGCTTTTCTCTTTGATCTCAAAAACTCAATAATGGCAGCCTTGAATGCAAGCATTAAGCTCATCAAGTTTATATAGGAGAGAGAGAAGGGGTCAGCAAAATTCGTAGCAATAAATGCCCAACGGATCTATTTCTGAAGCTGCTTAATCGGTCTAAGAAGGATCACTGACCGATTAGTTTTGCAACTAGTCGGTCGGTGAACCTTCTTGGACCGACTAGAAGGTTGACAACAAAGATAGTGAAATCAAGAGATAGAACTAGTCGGTCTAAGAAGAAACACCAACCGACTAGTTTGACAACTAGTCGGTCGGTGAACCTTCTTGGACCGACTAATTGATCAACAGTAAGTGATCGCTCCGGGATGTGACCCAAAGAACGGTTGTAGTTTTACCGCAAGTGCACGGTGTAGCAGCGAGCGGGATATCGAACACAGGGAGGACGAATGACCGTGCTTGCTCCAAATCAGCCTGGCTACTTAAGAGAGAAATTTGCCTTTGGCGATCCTGTCACAATCGTCAGACAAATGTGCGAAATATCAAATCAAATAAAGAACGTCTAGGGAATGGGGAATCCCTGCTACTCACCGTATTTCATAAACGTGGTTCATCGGTATCAAAATTGCTTGAATGAGAATTTGGATGAACTAGTTGCAACTGAATGTAGAACCAAGCTCACGCTCTCGCGCTGTTGCCGGTCTATAGCTATCCTAGGTTCGGGTCCAATCTCTTGCAAACCCTAGCCTAGGAAAGCTAGCATTAGGATCAACATCATCGTCCAATCGCGCACCGAGCCCAATCTCTTGCAAACTCGGTCCACGATCTAGATTGTGATAGTTCCTACCCGTCCAATCTCTTGCAAACGAGTATCGGTATGGAATTGCAACCGGAAATCCTAGTATCGGTCCAATCTCTTGCAAACCGATACTACGGAAATTCGATTCCAACCCAATTCGGATTTCTAGGGTTTCCTATCGAATTGGGATCCAATCTCTTGCAAATCCCAATTGATATGAATACCTAGCCATCCGTAGTAAATTGATCACAATCTAATCCCTAATAACAATTCTAGCACAATTTCTACCAATTCATCACAAATATGAAAGTGGGCTTGTAGGGTTCATCCCCACGCCCCAAGACGTGGAGACTACTCACAATTCATAGCGAGATCACAAAAATATTCAATGAAATAAGCAATGAAATTCATCACAATAATGAGGTAAGCAATAAAAATAGAATTTTTAAGGAAAAGAGATGCAAACCAATGGAGTTCTTCAATTAATCCAACAAAATTCCAATCTTTGTCTCTTCTCCAATCACAAGAATAAAGCTAAAAACTAATCTAAAAAGCTGCAAAAAATCTAAGAGAGAGGCTCTCTAAACTAGGGTAAAAACAGGGCTTAATTAGCCCTCAAAATCGTCCAAAAATCGTGACCAAAATACCCCTGCACAGCCTGTTTTCCGCAGATTTCGCTACAGGCAGCGCATCGCACTCGGCCGAGTGACAAAAGTCGCTCGGCCGAGTGAAAACCCTGTAATTTTCCAGTAAGTCGGGGCTTTCAGGGGTCTTCACTTCGGAGGCGGATCGGCCTAGTGAGTTGTCATCACTCGGCCGATGGCTTCAAGGTACTCGGGCGGACGTGATTAACCACTCGGCCGAGTGGGTCTTCTGAAGTTCAGGCGGCCAAAAAACAGTAACTTGGATGTTTTGGAAGGGCCTCGTCTGGGCGCCACTCGGGCGGACGTGATATCGTCACTCGGCCGATGTGGTCTTCAGTGCTCGGCCGAGTGCACATGTAAATCGTGTCTGATCTGGTCGGCCGAGCGGTGTCTCGCTGGTCGGCCGAGTGGCTCCTCCACTCGGCCGAGTGGGACACAAAAAATGCCCATTCTGCTTGTTTTGACCTCCTCGTCGCTCCTGCGACGTCTATTCTTCTTCCGCTCCTCTCCAACAGTAAAATATCCCTCGGGGAGGTTGTTGGTGACCGTCCAGAGTGAGTGCATCTCGAGATCACTCCAAATCGCGCCAAATCACCTGAAATGCGACAAAAACAACAAATCGTGAAAAGCATCGCAACATCGTCGATATATCGTGAAAAAACATGATTTAGGCGATCTAAATGGCATGCAAACATGCGAGAAAAAGGTGTAAAATAAGGAGTGATCAAAATCCCCCAAGCTTGCCTCTTACTCGTCCTCGAGGAAGATAAGTAAAAGGCGAACCCGGTGGATTCGAAAAACGAAAACGGTGAAAAACGAAAAAAAAGAAAAACGAAGAAGAATGAAAAACGAAATAAAATAAAGAAGAAAGAAAGAAGCGAAGAGGTAGGATGCTAGATCATTTTCTCAGGACATGGGTTTCACTTACTCTTATAGCATGCACCGAATGAAAAATACATGTCAAAGAATTTTATTTTGATATCATAGTATAATAGTGCAAGTAGAAATAGAAAACCCACGAACAACGATATAATCATGAAAAACGGAATAATTTTAGAATTAGCATCGTCTGAAACATTTAAAGCGGTATACAAATCACAGATCACACACTTTTCAATTGAACGCTTTCTATCAGGAGTATAAGAGTATCACACTATAGGATAGAGGGAATAGAAAAGTATGGATTTCATGAGATGAACGCTAGGCTTAAATTTCTGGATTTCGTAAAGCTAAAAACAATCTCATTGAGTATAGAATATTACTTAGCCTAGGTTGTCGTGCAACGTCAAGTAGTCACTCTCTCACACATCAATGGATCCCCTCCCCCAAGCTTATCTATAAGCATGGTGGCATAAAAAATATTTACATCCCCATTTTTATATAGCTCCAAATGTAAAAAGAAGAAAGAAGAAAGAAAGAAAGTGAGATGGGATCTTTTATTGAGGATTTTTCCTCTTTTTTTCTTTTTTTTTCTTTTTTTTTGATATAGCGTATATACACAACGATCCCAACTCAGAGAGAGATAATGATATACAAGAATGTTTTTTCTCTCTCTTATTTATTTATTTATTTATTTTAGAGAATGATAGATTTGGAGCTAGGCATGAGTAGTGGGGGAAATGCCATATAATAGAATCACTAAGGGGAGATTCACCAATGATTTTAAAAGTAGAGAAATAATGTTCAAGATTTGTGGAGAAAGAAATAGATATACTCTCAGTTCACTCTATAAGACATGCACGACAACTTCAGCAGGGTAATCTAATCTACTCAGTATCGATCACAAAAAAGCTAACTAATCCAGATTTATCATAGCTAACATCATTCAATCATCCTGAAGTGAAGTGTACAATTCATGCATATAGAAGTGATATAGGAAAAGAAATCAGTACTCCAGATATAGGCATTCAATGCGTGAATCTTGGTGTTTTTTCTGTGATAGCATACATATGAATATTCAGACTCAGCTAATAATAAAATTTCATCCATTTTCATGTGGCATACGTGTGGGTTACTATCTCTAGATGCAAGACAAGTCATAGCATATGATATCAGAAATAAAATCTAAGACATGACAAATATAGCATGCATATAGAGTAAGCTAAATCCAACGTCATCATCATCCCAGAAAAGTCATCTCTAGCATGAGATGAAAAAGATAAGAAAGAAATAAAGATAAAGGGAAAATAAAACTATTTACAATGCAGCACACAGAAAAATAAGAAAAACGTGATGCATGGTAAAATGAAAGAAAAATAATGAAAATGAGTGTAAAAGCGGAAAATGGCGTGAAAAACTAAAAATAAAGGTGGTAAATCAAAAAGAACGTGAGAACTCACTCCCCCAAGCTAAATGGCACAGTGTCCTCAATGTGCAAAGTGTGGCACACCGAGAGACAAGAAATGTGAGGGGCAAGTGAGGATGCATGCATGGAAAAATGAAAATGAAAAGAAAAATAAAGAAATGAAAATATGATGCGGACATGATGCATGCACAGATAGGAGTGAAACAGATATATGAGTGGCACCAAAAACTCTCCCTCTCTCCCAAAAAAGATATAAAAAGATATGATCAAAAAGATAATCCCAAAATAAGTGAGGGGAGGGGTGGACAAAAAGGCATCAGGACCCAGCAGAAACGGGGCAGCACAACGGCAAGAATAAACGATGGCATCAAGAGTGCCTAAGAAGTGGGAGCTGCGCCGTCTCTGTCCTGAGGCGGAGGTCGTGAGGGTGGTGCTGGCTGGACAGGCTGCTGAGCGGGGGTGGGTGTGGGAGTGGCAGCAGGCTGAGTGGGTGTGGAAGTGTGGGCGGGAACCTGCTGGGTGGGTGGGGGTACGCGTGGGAGACGCTCCAGAACCTGGGTGAGACAGTAGTGGATCTGCGGTAGCAGCTCGAAGCGGCCAGCCATCGCAGAGACGGTGGAGGACAGGGTCCTAAGGTCGCCTCTGAGGCCACTCACTGCCCCCTCTAGAGCACGAATGCTCTGAAGTACAGTGTCAGGGGGAGGTGGTGCAGAGGGACGCACCTGGCGAGGCTGGGCAGGTCTGGGCTGGCGTACTCGGGTCGCGTATGTGACGGGCTCAACGGGGAAGGGTACAAAAGGTGCTGCGCCAGCAAATGTGGGCCTGGCCTCAGTGTGAGGCCGGGGCGGGCGGTGAGAAGTGGAGGTAGCAGCAACGAAAGAAGAGTGCAAAAGTGGTAGCGAGGCGGCCAGAGAGGTCGACGGCACAGAAGTGTGGACAGACGCCACGACACTCTCGGAAAATACGGCAGGGGTGGAGACAGAGGGGACTACCGCTGGGGTGGAAGAGTGTGGTCCAAAAGGTGCGACCCCAGTGGAGATCATGCTATCCATGGTCTCCACGACCGAGGCAAACGAGGGCTCTCCGCAATCAACAATGGTCGGCGGGCGCTCGGGGAGTGCAGAGCAAAGGGGCTCGACGGACAGAGGGCCGGTGGTGGTGGTGACAGCCGCGGAGGTGGTGGAGGTGGGCTCAGCTAAGGTACTCCCAACACCGACAGCGGTGTCAGGAGCGGTGGAAACATCTGGGATGGGCTGAGGGGCCACAGGGTCAACAGGCACGGCAGCAGGCTCGGCAGGGGCTACAGGGTCTACATGGGCAGCGTGGGCCTGCTCGGCCTCCTCGGCCTCGAGCACGTACGCAGCGGGGATGAGGACATCCATCGCAGGGAGCCAGTCAATGTGGGCTGGTTCAATCTGGGTCCGAGCTGGGCTCGGGAGAATCATGTAATCGGCACCGAAAGGGCCGTGCAACCAGACCCAGTGACGCTCACCATGCGGACGAAGCATCTTCATCCGGGCCATAACATCGATCGACAAAGAAGTGGGGCCCGGGATGCGTCGCAAGTCGTCGGGGAAGTCCTCGCCGGTCATAAGAGCAAGCAAGGTGATCAGGCCGCCGCAGCATATCGGTGAGCGAGCGCCCACCGATACAATGATGCGGTCTAAAAACCATGCCGCGATATCGATCACGACGGCGGGGACAAGCTCATCACCATCCCTAGATAGAGCCCTGGGACGTGTCATCGCGTAGAGCATGTAGAGCTCTGGCGTAGACATCGTGCTCGGCTCATATCTGGCCAAAAATGTCGTCGCCATAAGGCGCTGAGCAATGCGGAGGCAGGGATGGACGATGGCCGAGGCCTTGGCCCTACTAGGGTCAAAGGCAGCGTGGAGACCCGTGATACGTGCCCAGAAGGCACCGGCGTCAAAGGAGGGTGGGGGGATATGGGTAGGGGCGTAACCGCGATCGGCTCCGGGGACAGCGGGCCACGAGAAAAACGCTCTCATCATATCGAGAGTGACCTGGCACTCTCGATCCATGAACCGAAACGAGCATCCCTCGTCGGTCCGGGCGATCGAACTCAAAACCTCAAGTGTCGGGCGGGTAAAAGTATCCGCCGACACCTGGAAGAAATCTCGCCAGCCCACGTTGTCGTACAACGTGAGCATCCCCTCAAGTACCCCCAGGCGTCCTAGGTCAGCGAGGTGTGCAAACCTGGAGGGTACGATCGAGCGCTGGGAGATACGCTCGAAAGCGACGCAGTGTGCGTCGTTTCGGAACGTGATCCCCAGCGGCCCGACCAGTGGAGCCGGTGGTGGTGGCTGCGGAGCGGCAGGGAGAGGCTGTGCGGGCTGTGGGTGCACTGCAGGCTGTGCGGGGTGTGCGGGGCCTGCAGGCTGTGCTGGGTGGACGGCGTGTGTGGGAGACGGTGAAGGAGTGTCCTCCAACTCGTGGGAGGGGCTGGCATCATCCGACCGCTTCCGCTTGGCGGAAGGTCTCCTCGTCCGCGGCCGTGTCCGGGGCGGCATATCGGCCCCGAGCGCGTCGAAAAGTGCAAAAAGTGCGGTGTGCGTAAAAGAGTGGAAGGAGTATACCCAGACACGCCTCGAGTGCTCAGTAATGGAAGCGTGCGAAGTACGCGCCTCCACGAAGCTCAAATCAGTCCCGAGAAGCTCCCCTGGGCTCCCCTAAGCTCCAAAAAGCAACCTGCGCATGAAATGGTGATATCGGTGAGTAATAATCAAAATGTATGGAGCATTAGGGGTATCATAGATAGATATGGAAATTGATTTGGGGTAGGGGGGCGTTTAGCACATGGATCCTCAAGAATACACAAAAAGAGGCGAAAATAGGCGAAATAGGGGGTACCGGAGGTGACCGGAGACACGGCCGCCGGCGGCGACTCGGGCGAGGCGACGGGGGTGCTCGGCCGGCGGTGGCGGGCCGAGCGGCGGCGTGGCAGCAGCGGATGGGCAAGTGAGGGTGCGAGCAGGGGAGGATCGGGCGAGGGAGCTGAAGGGGCGCGGGTTGTTTGGGGGTTTTGCGTTTCGAAAAATGTGCCCCCCTCGCCCTTTATATAAAAAAGTTATGACTCGGCCGAGTGACGTGGTCACTCGACCGGGCGAGACCAATGGAAATTTCCTCCCCGCTATCGCTTCGGCCGAGTGGCTTTGCCAGCCTCGGCCGAGTGGAGTAAGTCCATTCGGCCGAGTGACTCAAGCTACTCGGCATGACTCGCCCTAGGAGGGTATCCGTTTTACTCGGCCGAGTGAATATATATACTCGGCCGAGTAGCAGTTATATTGGAGTCAGGAAAATAAACAGAGAGTTGGGTACATCAGACTTCCCTCGTTCGTGAGCGGCTCGGCCGGACGAACTTTTGTACTCGGCCGAGTGACTAGTATGCTCGGCCGAGTGAGCCTTGTGTTCTGCTGTTTGTCTTCGTTTGGGCTCTAAACTCCGTCTTTCTTCCTCCAGTCGATTCCATCTTCCTCCTAAGCGTCGAGCGCCTTCTTGGGGTGCTCCTCGTCGTCCCGTTCATCCTCCTCATGATGGATGTACCTATCTCCTCTTCCTGTCAAGAAAAATAGGACCCGTTATCACAAAATTTTTGGGCGAACGACTCAAAACACTAAAAATTTCTAAAACGAAAATAAAGAAAAAAAAAGTGAAAGTAAAGCAAAAACCGTTGGGTTGCCTCCCGACAAGCGCTCGTTTAAGGTCGTGAGCTCGACCCCCTATGATTTTCAATTAATGCGGGATGTTTGGTGCATATGAGATGCACCCATCAAACTTTTCGGGGAGAACGCTTGGATTTAGACGTGGCGGCGGCGAGTTCTCCCGCGGTGGTCTCTCGTCTCGAATAGTGTTGGGGGGAGGCTCCCCCAAGCTAGTATTTGCTCCGGTTGACGGTTTTACCGGTGGTGCCGATTTCCGTGCCGGCGGAGCTTTCTTCAGAGACTCCAATTTCGAGAGCTTGCAGAGCTCTCGAATCCTTGCGACATCAGCGTCGCCTTCATCATCTTCAGCGGAGAGGTCGGGGGAATCATCTATTTTCTCATCGTGGCCTAAATCCGGGCCTTCCTCTAAATCTTCATCAAAAAGAGAGCCAATTGAATGGGGGATCGCCTCCTCTATCACCTCATCAAGGAGGTCCATGTAGTCAAGTTCCTCATGGTAAGGCATGTGCTTCTTAGCCTTAGGAATGTGGAGCTCCACCTCGATGTTGCCGACGTTTAAAGTTAGGGTACCTTCACGCACGTCAACAATTACTCCGGCGGTGGCGAGGAACGGGCGTCCAAGTATCAATGAAGTGTCTCCCTCCTCCTTAGCGTCCATGATCACGAAGTCACATGGCAAGCATATTCCACCCGGGACTTGTAGCGGTATGTCTTCGGCGATCCCTACCGGCCTAGTTATTCGCCCATCGGCTAATTGAATGCGCATGTCGGTAGGTTTCAACTTTGTCCCGGTGTTTAGCCTTAAGAACATGGAGAGAGGCATGAGGCTCACACTCGCCCCAAGATCTACCAATGCCTTTTGAAGAGGGACGCCGCCCAAGGTGCAAGGAATCCGAAAACTCCCCGGATCTTTAAATTTGGCCGGTTCCTTTTCTCTCTTGGTAAACCAAGAGCCCTCCTCGGCTAGCATGATCTTCTCCTTCCTCTTTCTCCCCGAAATCAAGTCCTTCAAGAATTTAGCATATGTGGGGATCTCCACGATGGCGTCGAGGAAGGGAATATTGAGGCTAACTCCTCTTAGATACTCGAGGAACTTCGCTAGCCTTTTCTCCATTTTCGCTCTCGCTAGTCTTTGGGGGAATGGGACCGGTGGCATGAAGCGTCTTTCCTCAATCAATTGTTCCGCTCTAGATTTCTCCTTGCCTTGTGGCTCCTTCTCCTTATCAATTTCAACTACCGGCTCAACCGGCTCCGAACTTTCCTCCACGGGCTTCTCGGTAGGAATCATGGCGGGGGTGGTATCCTTCCCGCCTCTAGTAGTAACGGCAACTACGGCGTTGATGTGGCCGGTGTTGCTCCGTGGGTTTTGCTCGGGTTGCGCCGGCAATCGTTGATTGTTCCGATTGAGCAAGGCCAATTGCTCCGATATTTGAGCCACAACGGTATTAAGAGAGTCTTGCCCCGCCTTCAATGTAGCATTAACCTTATTTTGCTCGACCATGAACGCCTCCACTCTAGCTTCGAAGTCGGATCGTTGTTGAGCTTGTGGAGGGTTTTGATTTTGATTCCTCCACCCTTGATTGTATCCGGGCGGCCTATATGGTGGAACTTGTTGCTTCGGTTGAAAGTTTTGTTGAGTAGGCCCCCTCGGTGGATAATTTTGTTGTTGGGGTGGTGGTGGTCGAGCTTGTTGAGGTGGTGGTTGTGACGGGTTCAAAGCTCCTTCATTGTTGGCGTAGGAGAATCCGGGATGATTTCTTGCGGCCGGATTGGCCCAATATCCTTGGTTCCCCGCAACATATTGTACTTGCTCCAAGGATCCTTCTCCTTGCTCTCCTCCCACGTACATGGCTTGAGATTGGTCTTGCCAATCACACATTTGGTTGGTCGGTGCGGAGGTGGATGGGGCTCCTTGGGGCTCCGTGATAAACTTCTCCAATCTCTCCACTACCTTGTGGAGAGAATCAAATTTGCTCGTAAGCTCCGCCACGGCCTTCGCCTCATAAATACTAGTCAGCTTCAAGGAGGACGTAGAGTGTCCTCGCTCATCGCCCCATTGTTGATTATTTGAGGCCATCTCCTCAATTAGGGCCGTAGCTTCTTCGGGAGTCTTCGACAAGATAGCACCATTCGCCGCGGCATTAATAATTTGTTTGGTCCCCGGTTGGAGACCATTGTAGAAGCTATGCACTAGCTCCCAATCTTCTATACTGTGGTGCGGGCATTGATGCTGTAGATCCTTAAAACGCTCCCAAGCCTCATAGAGCGTCTCTTGGGGTCCTTGCTTGAAGGACATAAGAGCGCTCTGAATCTTCACCGTCTTGGAGGGCGGGTAGAACTTGTCGATGAATGCGCTCGCCAACTCGTCCCAAGTGGTGAAAACACCTTCAGCTTGCGTCCTCAACCAATAGAGTGCCTTGTCCTTTAGTGTGAAGGGGAAGAGGCGCAGTCTGATGGCATCGATGGAGACCCCCGTCATCTGGAATGTGGCGCACTTCGACAAGAACAATTGTATGTGGTAATGAGGATTTTCATGGGCATTCCCATGAAATGGGTCTTGTTGCATCAGAACCACTAATCCAGTCTTTAGCTCGAAGTTCTTGTCAGCCGCCAACTGCGGCATGGCAATGGACGAGGTAGTAGAAGAGGTCTTGGGCCTAAGCCTATCTCGAATAGAAATTAGCCTCGCCATCCTTGTCGCCAATTGTTCAGGAGTTTCCGGGTTGGTCATAAACCTCCCTTCCGGACTTTGTCTCCTTTCCGCTCTAAGTCTCCGCGCGGTACGTTCGATCTCGGGATCAAATAGTATAGCTTCAGGGTCCGCCGTAGATCTCGTGTTCATGCACAGAGAAAACAGAGTTTCAAAGAAATGATTAGAACCGTGGAAGGGTTAGGTAAGAAATAAGAAATAAAAATAATGATAATAATAAAATAAAATAGTAAAAAAAAGAAATAGCTAGGGTGAAAAAGAATCAAACGCAATCGCCTCCCCGGCAACGGCGCCAAAAACTTGATCGCTCCGGGATGCAACCCTAGAGCACAACCAAAAAACTTGGTCGGCCCCGGATACACACCCGGAGAACGATTGTAGTTTTACCGCAAGCGCACGGTCAAGTGGCGAGCGGGTATCGAACACGAGGAGGTGGTGTTGGCTCCAATCTATCCTAGGTTGGTTTGACTACGAATGTTTTATTGGTGGAGATGGCTATGGTATGATATAATGAAAATGGTGGTGGATGTCGGTGTCGATGATAAAGAAATCGGTCAAATATCGATTCAAATACAATATAATAAAAGAGGGAATTTGCCTTGCGACGATCCTGTCACAATCGTCGGGCAAAGTATGAGGATATAAAATCAAAGAAAGACGTCTAGGGCTAGCGAATCCCCACTACGGACCGTCATGCATCATTGTTAATAGTGAATCTCAATATTACTAGACTTGCGTTGAGGTGAACTAGTCGCAACTTAATGTAGAACCAAGCTCACGCTCTCGCGCTATTGCCGGTCTATAGCAAACCTAGGTTAGGGCCCAATCTCTTGCAAACCCTAGCCTAAGCCACTAGCATGAGGATCGACATCATCGTTCAATCGCCCCTCGAGCCCACTCTCGTGCAAACTCGAGTTACGATCTAGGTTGTGATAGTTCGTATTCGTCCAATCTCTTGCAAACGAATATGTGTATAGATTTACAATTAAAAATCCTAGCTTTGGTCCAATCTCTTGCAAACCAAATCTAGAGAAACCCAATTGTAAACCTAAATCGAATATCTAGGCCTTCCCATCGATTAGAATCCAATCTCTTGCAAATCCCAAATCGATGGAAATCCCTAGCTATCCGTAGGAAATCAATCACAACCCAACCTCCTAGCAATTCTAGCAATTTAGAATTCATTCTTCACAAATATGAAATTAGATCCATAGGGTTCATCCCCAAACCCTAAAACAACAAATCTACTCTAGCATAGCAATAAGCATATGAGAATCAATAAAAACCATTGCTTGCATACAAAAGATAGAAAAATAAAGATTCAAATAAAAAGAACAAAATACTCAGCTTGATGAAGATCTTCAATCCAAATACAAGCTTTTAGATCCAAGAGGGGGCCTAGGGCATGGCCTAACCTCTCAAATAATCCTAAGAGAAACATATGGGGGCTAAGAAAACATAATGGGGATCTCCCTCTAATGGTGGCTACAAACCCCTTAAATACTCTCCCAAAACCCTAGCAAATAACCCTAGAAAACCCCTCAAATTCGTGCCCAAAAACAGCCCAAACCGCAACTTAAAATCTGGGCCCAAGCCGCACTCGGCCGAGTGGGAAATGTGACTCGGCCGAGTGCAAATTCCAGCACTGCAGCATCAACTTGCAGAAATTCTCCAGATTTCATCCGACCTCCGATTTGTGCGTTCTTGGCGGCGTTGGAACCGTCATGAAGTCTACTATCCATAAAAAATATGAGAAAAATACTTTGGTTGCTGGAATGATAGAAGATTTCAAAAGAGTGGGAGGCTGTCTGAAAATCTGGGCGCTGCGTGTCCTCGGCATCACTCGGCCGAGTTGACTTCTCTACTCGGTCGAGTGGGCTTCTCTACTCGGCCGCGTGACATACCCTGTAAAATTCCAGTAAGTCAGGGGTCTTGGGGGGCCTGTCTTCGGAGGTGACTCGGCCGAGTGGCTTTACTCACTCGGCCGCGGGGAATTCGGTACTCGGCCGAGTCGGAACCCTCAATCGCCTGACGGATTCCAGTAAGTCTGGGATTTTTGCTTGTCGTCGTCGTGATGTCACTCGGGCGAGTGGTATCTCCGTGCTCGACCGAGTGGGCTGGCGATGCTCGGCCGAGTGCACGCTGATAATCAATCTGCTGCGTGTCCGATCTGGCCGGCCGAGCGGGCTTCTTTGCTCGGCCGAGTGACTCCTTCACTCGGCCGAGTGGCATGCTAAAATGCCCAATCTTCTCCGTTTCTCCTCCTCGTCGCTCCTACGGAGTTCCTTCTTCTTTCACCTGTCTCTCATCGCCGAATAGCCCTCAAAAGAGCCTTGGGTGACGCTCCGGAGTGGGTGCAAGTCCCTTAAGCTCATTTTTACTCCCGATCGCTCCATATTTCCTGAAATCCGACAAAAACAAGAAATAGTGAAAAGTAACACAATATCATCGAATAATCGTGAAAATCGCAATATGAGCAACCGAAATGGCATGCAAATATGAAGAAAAAAGGTGTAAAATATGGACCGATCAAAATCCCCCAAGCTTACCTCTTACTCGTCCTCGAGGAAGAAAAGTAGAGAGACGAACTCGGGAGATGAAAACAAAGAAAATGAAATGGAAAAGAAAGAACACGAGGTGGAAGGGGTCGCTAGATTATTCTCTCAGATCTCAAGCCATAAGCTACACATCACGATAACTTGGAAAATACGAATCGCATGCTATAAGGATTTCATATCTTACATAAACATGGTACTTGCAAGCTTTTAAGAACAACAAAAGGGATTCTCTAAATTCATGCAATCAATTCATATCCACATCACGCATTTCATAGAATTTAATATACAAATGTTGGCGATGCACTTTTCAATCAAAAGTTATAAATGAAGCATATAAGATACACACCAAGCATGCAATAGAGAATAGAATAAAAGCCATGGCATTCACATATTTATATCAATTCATAAGAAATCTCCATAGCTAAAGTAATTTGCTAAGTTTCAGCATTATCAAACTTCCCCATTCGTGCACCTCTCCACTCTAATGTCGTACTCACTCATGTGGTCAAACGACTTCACCCCCCCAAGCTTAGCTTGAGGCATCGCATCTAAAGGAATATGATAGTGGAAAATGGGATTTTGGCCTTGGTTTTCCCAAGTGTTTTGTGGCTCCAATAATGAGATAGAGAAACATTTTTCTTTTTTTTTTCTCTTTTTTCTCTTTTTGTTTCTCATTTTTCTTTTTGGATTTTTGTAGGAGCTATTTGATTTGTATTTTTGGTTTTGGCTCCTTTTTGGCTTTTTGGACTTTTTGGAGCAACCTTTTCTTTTGTAGGGATTTTTGGGAAATAGATGCGATATAAGTAGCTTTAGGAGGTGAACTCAAGTGACATGTAGAGAATAAAAAGATATATGTGGAGAAGGAAATAATGTAACACTCGGTTCACTCTAAGATGTGCACGAACGGTTCAATAAAATAATACTTCAACTAAAACTCATATGTAAGCATGGATATTCTCAATCATTTCAATAAATAGTGAAGTCAAGCGGTAAAGAGTACTTTCATATCAGGCATGCAACAGAGGGTGAATAGACAATAAAACTGATGCTTCAGATATACTAATGATGCGTGAATCTTGGTGCATTTCCAACAAAAACATACTAAACACTAATCCATACATTCAGTTTCGATTAATATCATGCATTCATGTAGAGGAATCATCAGAAGAATATATAAGCAAGCACATGGAAAGCATGGTACTGAAATACTCTAAGTAGTATGGCAAGGAATAATAAGCATCGTGATGGCTGCTAAAGCAATAAGAGATATCATCATAAGGAGCAAATCTAGCAAAAGGAGGAAAAGAAAATGAAGAAATAAAAATTAAAGAGAGGAAAGAAAAGAAAAACAAGCACACAACATGATGCATGAACACACATAAAAGGAAAATAAGATGGAAAATTCAAAAAGATGATGCAAAATTTTGAAAAATTTTAAAAACCCTAAAATAAAGTAAAAATGCAACTAATGCATCTAAATGGCATGGAAATGCACTCCCCCAAGCTTAAACTTCACATTGTCCTCAATGTGATCATAACGAAAGAATATGAGGAACAACGATAATAATAAGGGGGTGAATGAAAAATGATGAAATGAATGACATGAAATCCTAATGCAACTACATGCACATACAATGATGCATGAGAGCGCTTTCCCCCAAGCTTATACCAAACAATCCTATTCAAATTACTCGATCAATAAAACCACGATTTTGCTAAGCGTGGTCAAGTCAAACAAATAAGAAAGTGAGGTTTCACTTGAAAGAAATGCTCGATGGTGGTGAGCAAAAGGGTGCGGCACATCAAAATATGAAGAGGGAAATTAATATATATATATGGGTTTGGGGTCTAAAAATTTTTGTAGCCGTCATAAGAGGTGATATTTATTCAAGCAAATCTATACGGTCCTCTCGCTATCGAGAGAATCCGTGTTTATTTAAAGCATAAAAATTTCTACACTACTGGATTGATATCACCTATAGCAAAAGGCGGATCCAGTATCTTTGTCGGTGCAGGCAACTGCTCCAACTGCTCTTTCCGTGGTTCCGCCAGGCGCGTATGTCCACAGACTCCATCAGACTCTAGCAATGCGGCTCCCAGCATCTCTCCAAGGACTCCACCTGTACCCTGCAAGAGATAAGCCGCATCAATCTGATGTGGATAATTCTTCCCCAAAATAAATGTATTCCAAAGAGGGTCATCAACATAAGTATTTAAAATTAAAGACGGGTGCCAACACTTCCCTGGAAATAAATCTCCATTCTCGTATACCACGCCGATCAACTCCTCATTGTTCGCCTCAGGTTGTTCAGGTAGCTTGGGCATATAAGCGTAGGTCTCATCAGGCAGCTCCTCATCATCGTCAGACTTATCCCATCGCACCTCCTGATCATATTCAATAGCGTCCATGGGTGCTAACTCCTCGCTCTCCTCCTCGTATACGTCCCATCGTACCTCTTGATCATATGTACATAAATCCTGCAAAAGGTGCAATGAGTCGTCAAAATCTGAATCATAGCAAGCATCATACACGGGAGGGGAATCAAATATAAAGGACGAGGGAGTAAAGAGATCTCCCTGAAGGGGAGCCATAAGCTCTACGGGATTGTCCTCGACGTCAGTGGACGAGTGGGCCTCTGAGGGATGCTCAGCCTCTGTAGAAAGTAGAGGTGGCTGCGGTAGCTCGAAAGGAGGAGGGTAATGCTTGGGATCCTCATGAATGGTTGTGTCCTCGTCCCAATGCACGGCCTCCTCGGTGACAAGCTCTGGCTCCGCATGTAAGGCCTCCTCAAAAGCAAGCTCTGGCTCTTGTGGGTGGCAAGGGGGAGCGACGATGGAACAAGCTGACTCTCCCCCAAGCTGAACATGGACATCCTCCGTGGGCTCCTCAGGTATAGAAGGCAATGTAAACGTCATCATCTCCTTTTCATGCATCCTTCTTTGTTTCTGTCCTGGAGCTCGAGGCACCCGATTGCATGGCTTGGCCTCCTCAACAGTAGGTGCAGGTGGCTCTATGGGCTCATGTATCTTGACCGCGGTATAAAAGTGGGTCTTGTGCCCCTCTACTAGAGCATAGACTCCATCATCAATTGTGCCTGTGGAAGAGATACGATGAGTAATAAAGTTTTGAAATTCAAGCTCAAAAGGATCACCTGCCGTTATTGTCAATGGACCGGAATTTCAAACTACGTCGACAATGTTTCTCAATAGGTCCATGTACGTGTCCTCCTTTGGCAACTCAGATGTCTCTATTTGCGGAGTGTTGATGGTATAAAGGTGGATATGATCACCTTCAAGTGAAGCATACACTCCATCTATGATATTACCTGCACTAGAGACATTAGCCATAACAAAATCGATGAATACTTGGTCGTATGGTTTACTTACCGTAACGATTAGTGAACCAGTAGATCGAGCATCATCAATCATTTGCTCCAAGGCTGCTGCCAACTGCAAATCACTGAACTTCCCCACTTGCATCCTCTTCAAAAACTCACGTGAGGGTCCCTTTAGCCTTCTAGTGAAGATATCAAATAGCATGGAGTCTTTCCACTCGTGGTCTGACTCCGTCTGGAACATTTCTAACATTCCTTCAAACCTAGACAAGGCTTCCCCGAAGGATTCTCCATCAGCCTGATAGAATGCACCGAGATATATGTAGGATTGTATAGAGCCCGCTCACATTTTCTTTGGAAGCACCATCGCTGCAACAACTGTACCTGATCAATCAAAGTAAACAACCTGGAAAAGACGTCAGTGGTACAAAGAGAGATAAAGATAATAATAGCAGGTGGTGGGAAAAAATTTCTCTCAATGTTTTTTTTTGTTTTTTTTTGTTTTTTTAATGTAATCTAATCAACCTAATTGTGACAAATTGGCACCCAACGGGAAACACCTCCCCGGCAACGGCGCCAAAAACTTGATCGCTCCGGGATGTGACCCAAAGAACGGTTGTAGTTTTACCGCAAGTGCACGGTGTAGCAGCGAGCGGGATATCGAACACATGGAGGACGAATGACCGTGCTTGCTCCAAATCAACCTGGCTACTTAAGAGAGAAATTTGCCTTTGGCGATCCTGTCACAATCGTCAGACAAATGTGCGAAATATCAAATCAAATAAAGAACGTCTAGGGAATGGGGAATCCCCGCTACTCACCGTATTTCATAAACGTGGTTCATCGGTATCAAAATTGCTTGAATGAGAATTTGGATGAACTAGTTGTTGTGATATGGTTCCCCGGATTTGGTTTTGGATGATGAGCAAACATAAATAATGGATACTAACTTATTTGTGAGCGCAGTTATGGAGATCATCGCCAAAATACCACGTACAACAAAAGCGACGTCTCAAGACTTCTAAATATGCGTGATCATGTGCCTGGAGCTTCGTTGAAGCTCAAGGAGCAATATTGAAGTCAAGAGGAATGAAGATTGAAGCTTTGAAGACGGCTCGTAAGGTTTAATTTATAGTCTTCTAGCTTCATAGATTAGAATGTTAAGCCTTGAGTAGGACTTACATTATATACTTCATTTCGCTCATATCTTAGAGCTAGGATATTCATAGAAGCCATTAGAAACTTTCCCGAAGCCTATCGCTTCTTCCCTCGGCTTCGAGTGCATGTTAGTTGGTTCAAGAAGAGTCACCAACCGACTAGATGACGATCTAGTCGGTCAGCAACTCTACATGAACCGACTAGATGCCTTGCTATATTCAGCTCTTTCCAGGTTGATCAATTAGTCGGTCAAAGAAGAGTCACCGACCGACTAGATGTCGATCTAGTCGGTTAGGAATCCTTCTTAGACCGACTAGTTGAGCTTGCCTCTGTACAGCCTGAGTTACTGTTTCGAGTTAGTCGGTCAAAGAACGTTTACCGACCGACTAGTTGAGAAACTAGTCGGTCAGCATTTGTTCTTAAACCGACTAATTCATCTTGGAGTCAACCTACTCTATTTCGACTGTTAGTCGGTCAAAGATCATTCACCGACCGACTAGTTGTGAAACTAGTCGGTCGGTAAGTCTTCTTAGACCGACTAGTTGTCTTTGCCTGTTCTTCGACTTCTTGGCTGTTCTACCGTTAGTCGGTCTACGTTGTATCACCGACCGACTAGTTGATGAACTAGTCGGTCAGTGATCCTTCTTTGACCGACTAGTCTGGTTCAGAATAGAGCCGTTGGGATTCTTTCTAACTCGATTTCTCTTGCCCCTTTAAATAGAATCCTGATTCGTTTGAAGAAGAGTTAGAGGTCCTATTTCCAAGCAATTTCAGACCTAAGAGAAAAGCTCTCCCAAGCTAATTCAAAGCTCTCTCTCCCTCACAAGAATCTCTCCCTTCACTCTTTGAGCCATCTTCCTCAAGAGAGATTCTCTCCATTGTGAGCTTCTCAAGCCAAGAGCTTGATTCTAGTCACCATACTCCACCCTAGGCTTCCATTGCTGGTGATCTTCTTGAAGCTAGGGTTTGGTGACACTTCTTCCTCAAAATCCATCATTGCCCTAATTTGGTAAGTATACTCAAGGCATAGGATTTTGTAAGGTAAGAGTTTATTTCATTTCATATTTGAATTGTAAGTTTCACTCTCGGTTGTGAGAGTGTGGTTGTGATCCCGGGTTGTGGGAGTCACAAATTACTTTGTGTATGATTTGACTTGTGAAGGTTGTTCACAAGTACTTCATAGTGGAAATCTTGAGTTAGGGTTGCTAACTCAAGTATCCGGAGGGGATCCGGGTGGTTGGGACGTAGGATCACCGGGAACAAGTCGGGAAGACTTGGGTGGATCCGAACCCAGTAATATTGTTTGTTTGCGTATGTTTTAATTCTTGTTGATAGTTGTTTAATTCCGCATTGTCGTTTGTTTCTTGCACAATAATTAGGAATAACTATCTTGATTATTTTAAGTACTATTCACCCCCCCTCTAGTACGTGTGCAGTAGCTACCACAGGGCACTACAATTGGTATCAGAGCCAAGGTTAAAGCTACAAGTTCAAAGCTATGACGAACAACGACTACAACGTCTTCAAGAACCGCGATGGAGCTTCTTCAGTTATGGAAGGACTATCCTCCGTCAGGCCTCCACACTTCAACGGTACCAACTACGGGTACTGGAAATGCCGGATGCAAATTTTCCTTCGGAGCGCTTCACTATGGAGAGCCACCATGACGGAGTATGTCGAGCCTTCCGAAGAAGATTTCGCGAAGTGGACTCCCGCGGAGGTCGCCGC
>CM061141.1:135363263-135413263 GCA_030789695.1 Scilla litardierei | reverse complement strand
GTGTGCCTGTGTCAATTCTGTCCCAACGCCGTCGGGCTCCTCGTCAGGTTCATTGTTATCTGCATGCTGAGGGGAGTGGCGCCCTCCCTTCGTCTCTTTGCCCAGTTCTACCGGCTGAGCCACCACCAATCAGGGGCGTGGATTTACATCAGCTCCCGCCCGAAGATGACCCTGGTGTTGGGGTTGCCGAGCTCCTTGAAACGCTAGAAGGGGGAATATGTGTTTGTCACGTTCCCGTCGAGTGTACCCTTCCCGGTTCGGTGGGAGGCGGCCGGAGCAGTCATCCTCGATCTGGGTGAGCCAACGGTCGCCGAGCGACAGATGGCGAAGGACATGCTGGCGATTCCTGCGAGGGAGCGCTCGATTGACGTCCTTCTTAGTGACCATAACTTGCGTAAGACGGTGTGGCCCCTGGGTAAGTTCTTCCGGGTATTCGCCATTCGAGGTTGCCTGGGCTCTGCTTGGTCTCTCATTTCTCCTTTGAGTGCAGGTGGATTTCCCCCTGGTCCTTCTCCCGCCAGCACTCACGTGCAGGTCCCCGATCCGGATCTGCGCCGAAGGGATCATGTGCTGGAGGTCCGGAAGAAGCAGCGGGTCGTTCCCGCGACAGGAGGCTCCAAAAGGAAGAAGGCGCCGTCCCCCTCTCTCCCCTTGCTGGGGCCTTCTAAGAGGATCTGTGAGGGGATTGAGGGGGTTGATGCCCCACGGGCTGCTGATCAACCTCAACCTGCCCCTGTTGAGGTCGCATGGCCGTGGGTCGGCCCTTCACCTCTCCCGGACGGCTCTCTCCCTGATGCCTACGACCGGTATCTTGGCGCGTTCCGCTCTACTCCTGGCGAGTTCCCTTCGTCGGGGGAGGGTCTTCTTCATCCACGCTTCCCTGTGGGGGAGAAGGAGTCGGTGTTTTCGAGTCGTGGAGCCGCCGCTCGAGTGGCCGAGAACAGTTGTCTCCCTCCCGATCAGGTGGTGTTGGACGGAGTCAGGGGTGACTGTTTGGCCACCTTCATGATTCAGGCTGGCCAACAGGTAGAGTGTCTCTGCCCGTCCTCTCTTCCTCCAGCCGCTTTCGCTGTCTTACCTTCGTTGCCTTGGTGCAGTTGTCCTCGGTCGGTCTCTCAATGAGGCGTCAATTCGTGGCGCTTCCCAAAGCCAAATCCGATGCCGGGCGAGGCCCTGAGACCCCCAGCGAGGAGGGAGAGGCAGGTCAGCTAGAGGAGGTGCGGGTCCAATCCTTGCAGTCCCGCATAACTGAGTTGTCCTCTGCTCTGGAGGATGCGGACCGGGAGAGGGCCTTGGCTCTGACTGCCAAGTCGGAGGCCGAGGCGCGGGTCGCCGAGGTCTTGAGTGGCGTCGACGCGTCTGGGGGAGTCGAGCAGACCCCCGTCCCCACTGTTGCCTCCGAAACCTTGGAGCTCTCCGATCGTCTTGAAGCGGCGGAGGAGCAGGCTAGGGTCCTCCTTGCTCAACTTGACGAGAGGTCCCGGGAGATCGAGAAGGAGAGGGCAGAGCACCAACGCCAGATCGAGACCTTAGAGGCCCGGGTGCGTGGGCTCAAGGAGGTGGATCCGGCCCGGATCGCTGAGGATGCCGTGGCGGAGTATGCCACCTCCTTCGTGGAGATCGCCTTGTCGAATGCGTTCGAGAAGGGCTTCGCCCGGTGTCAGTCCGAGATCCAAATGAAGTTCCCGCTCTCGGGGGTCAACTTCGAGGCTCTCCGGATGTACCCTGACGCCGAACAGAGTGTGGGGAAAGACCCTAGTGGACCGCCAGCCTATGGCTCCACCGGTGCCCCCGGAGAAGGATGAGGGAGGGGAATGCCCCTCGGCCTCTTCCTGTATATCTTTTGGCTTTATCTGGAAAGGAATGAATTTAAAATAAATTTATTTCATAGGAAATGATACATTTACTGAAAGTACTTGCGTAAATGTTCTGTATTCCAAGTGTGAGTGAGAATCCTCCCCTCCATATCAGCTAGTCGGTAGGCTACGGGTCCGAGGACCTCGACGACTTTGTAGGGTCCCTCCCACCTAGCCGCGAGCTTCCCTTTGCGAGCGGTATCAGTGTTGAAGCCCGCTTTCCGGAGGACCAGGTCCCCGAGGTGGAAGCTTCTTCCCCGTACCCGAGCGTTGTAGTATCGGGCCACCTTCTGCTTCTGGCGGATGATGGTGGCCAATGCCTGCTCCCGTCGCTCGTCGAGGAGCTCCAGACTGAGCTCCAGACCCTGCGAGTTCCTATCTTCGTCAAAGTATTTGAGGCGCAGAGATTCTTCGCCCAACTCGACCGGTACCACCGCCTCGGCCCCATAGGTGAGCATGAACGGGGTCTCGCCAGTGGCCTCCTTGTTGGTCGTCCGGTATGACCAGAGTATCCCGGGGAGCTCTTCTGGCCAGCTCCCTTCGGCGTCTTTCACTTTCTTCCGGAGGGGCTCTATGATGCACTTGTTGGCCGCCTCCGCCATTCCGTTGGTCTGGGGGTGCGCTACAGAGGCGAAGAGAAGCTTGATTCCCCATTCCTCGCAAAAATCTTTAAACCCTGCAGAGTCGAACTGATTCCCGTTGTCCGTGACGATGGCCCGTGGCACTCCGAATCTGGAGATGATGGAATTCCACACGAAGCTTTTTGCTTTCTTCCAAGTGATGGTGGCCAGTGGCTCGGCCTCGACCCACTTGGTGAAGTAGTCTACCGCCACAATCAGGTGCTTCCGCTGCCCTCGTCCCGGTTTAAACGGTCCGAGGATGTCGAGCCCCCATTTCGCAAAGGGGATGGGGCTCACGATAGGAATGAGCTCTGACGGGGGTGTCGAGATGTGGTGGGCGTACCTCTGGCATTCTTGGCATTTTTGGACGTAGCTTGCTGCATCTTAGGTCAGGGTTGGCCAGTAGTATCCCTGCCTCAAGATCTTCTGGGCGACTACCTTGCCCCCGTGGTGATTCCCGCAGATCCCGTCGTGAACCTCCCGTAGGACGTAGTCAGCTTCCTGCGGTCCGATGCACTTCAGGTATGGGAGGACGTCCGTCTTGGTCCAGCGTCTCCGGTAGAGCGCCCCTTCATGGATCACGTATCTGAGCGCCTTTCTCTCCAGGGTTCGGCGTTCGTCCCCATCGGTCGGTACCTCTCCATGAGTGAGGTACCGGATGATCGGGTCCATCCAGGTGGGTTCTTGGTCGATCGCCATCACCTCGTGCTCCTCCGTGCTGGGGGACTGCAGGTTCTCCACGTAGATGGTGCGGCCCAGTTCCTTTGGCGAGGACGAGGCCAGCTTCGACAACGCATCTGCCCGCGCATTCTCTGATCGCGGGAGGTGCAAGACTTCCATGTCCTTGAACTTGGACATCGCCGCCCTGGCGACAGGGAGGTATCTCTGCATCGCCTCCTCCCGTGCCTCGTAACTCCCCAAGAGCTGGTTGACAATGAGCTTTGAATCGCTGAGGAGGCGGACGGACTCGGCCCCGAGCTCCAGGGCCAGCCTCAGGCCGTTGATCACTGCTTCGTATTCCGCCACGTTGTTCGTGGCTGGGAACTCGAACCGCAACGCGTATTCCATAATGTTCCCTTCCGGAGATCGGATTGCAATCCCGGCCCCGCCCCCTGACTGTGTGGCCGACCCGTCCACATGAACTATCCATGCTCCTGGATCCCCTGACTGAAAGTGGTCAGCCGAAAGAAAGGACAGGGGTTGAGCAATTACCGTCGCCGGGCCTTCTTCCTCCGGGGGGCCATTTCCTTCCGTTGTGCACTCGGCGATGAAGTCGTCCAGGGCCTGCCCTTTGATGGCCGTACGCGGTTTGAATCGGAGGTCGAACTCGCTCAGTTCCACTCCCCAGTTTAGCATCCTTCCCATTCGATCGAATCTCTTGAGGTTCTGCTCCAGTTGCGAGTCGGTCAGGATCAGTATGGTGTGGGCCTGGAAATAGGGTCGGAGCCTTCGTGCTGAGAGGACGAGGGCGTACGCCAGTTTCTCCATGGGCGAGTATCGCATCTCCGCCCCCTTCAAGACCCGGCTCGTGTAATATACCGGCCATTGCATCCCACCGTCCTCCCGGATCAGCACCGAACTCACAGCTTCCTCCGCGCACGCCAGGTAAAGGCTCAGCGACTCCCCTTCCCGTGGTTTGGACAGGAGAGGTGGGCTGTGGAGATACTCTTTGAGGTCTCCGAACGCCCTGGAGCAGCCTTCGTCCCAAAGTATCGTCTTCCTATTGTCTGGAGGTTCCGCGATCGCTTTCCTTAGGACCTTGAAGAAGGGGAGCGATCTTTCTGCTGATTTTGAAAGGAATCGCCCCAAGGCTGCGATGCGCCCGTTCAGCCTCTGTAGCTCTTTGATCGTCGTCGGCTCGCGCATGTTGATCAGGGCCTCGATCTTGTCGGGATTAGCTTCAATGCCACGGTTAGTTATCATAAATCCCAAGAATTTGCCAGATCTTACCCCGAACGTGCACTTCGCGGGGTTGAGCCGAATGTGGTGCCGCCGCAACCGCTCGAAGGTCTCCCGCAAGTCGGCGATGTGGTCTTCCGGTCGCCTTGACTTGACAAGCATGTCGTCGACGTAGACTTCCAGGTTCCTCCCGATCTGGGAGCTGAAAACCTTGTTGACCATTCTCTGGTAGGTGGCCCCCGCGTTCTTCAAACCAAAGGGCATCTTCTTGTAGCAGTAAGTTCCCCGGTCCGTCGTGAAGGCTGTCATCTCTTCGTCCCGGGGGTCCATCTGGACTTGATTGTATCCGGAGTAAGCGTCCATGAAGCTTAGCATCTCGTATCCCGAGGCGTTGTCCACCAGGTGGTCGATGCGCGGCAGGGGGTAGCTGTCCTTGGGGCAAGCCTTGTTGAGGTCACTGAAGTCCACGCACATTCGCCACTTCCCGTTGGGTTTCTTGACCATCACCACGTTCGACAGCCACTCCGGGTACCAGACCTCTCGTATGAAGCCGGCTTCAAGGAGACGCTCCACTTCCTCGGAGGCGGCCTTCATCTTCTCGCCGCCCAGGTTGCGCTTCTTCTGCCTAACCAGCTTGAAGTTGGGGTCGGCGTTGATCTGGTGGACGATCACCTGGGGGTCTACGCCGGGCATGTCTTCCGGTGACCAAGCAAAGATGTCCAGGTTCGCCTCCAGGCATTCGATCAGCTGATCCCTCAGGTCTTGGCCCAGCCCTCTCCCGATCGAGACGAACCGGCCCTCGATGTCTGTGACCGGGATTTGCTCCTGCTCCTCCGCAGGGGCGGGCCTAGGACCACTCCTCAAGTCGAGCACGGCCATCCGGTCGGCTAGACGATCCTCGGGACCTTCCTCCGCCAGTTGATAGCAGGTACTCGGTCTTCCCGCGTCGCCTTCGACTTGCCCCATCCCCCCCGGCGTTCGGAACTTGATAGTCTGATGGAGGGTCGAGACTACCACGCCGACGGCGTTGAGTAGGGGTCGGCCGATGATCCCATTGTATTCCGACCCGATCCCCAATACGATGAATTCCACCGCCAGGGTCACTGAGTCCGGGTCGTCTCCGAGCGTTACCAGGAGATGGATTGTGCCGATGATGGGGGTGGAGTGACCCGTGAATCCAACCACGGGACCCGAGCGAGGTCGTAAGTCTTCTTTCCGCCGCACCATCTTCTCCAGGGTCGACATAAAGAGGACGTCACAGGAGCTGCCGGTGTCGACAAGCAGCCGTCGTACCATGGTAGTGTCTATGACCACTGACACCACCAAAGCCATGTCCGAGCTGCGCGCTGTTACGGACGCACTCAGCCTCCCGACCGGTGGGGAAGGGGAGGGCTTATGATCCTCCTCGCGCCAGGCCCGTGCCCATTCTTGCCAACGATGGCGGGCCCTGTCGCCCCGCGTCAGGGCCTCGTTCTCTTTTCGCCGAGATGAGGGAGGTCGCGTCATCGCAGATGTGGTTTGTTTCTTCGTGGGACGGTTTTCGGTTCCCACAGACGGCGCCAGATGTTTCAGAGTGTTTTCTCACTACAAAGCGTTGACCGTGGACAACCCGGTCAACGTGGTCAAGGGGCCCGCTTGGGTCCCTCGGGGGCTTCGAGTCGGTGCGGATGGGGCGAGGGGAAGCCTCGGCCCTGGTTGAGACGCTCGGCCTCGGACGGTCGTGCACGGACTCGGAGGTAGGACGACGAGGGGTAGCCTCAGTCGTCCAGCTAGATGCGTGGTCGGTGAAGGGCGAGGGGAAGCCTCGGCCCTGGGCGAGACGATCGGCCTCGATGGGATGTGCTCGGCCTCGGCGGTCGGACGATGAGGGGAAGCCTCACTCGTCCAGCGGGGTGCGCGGTCGGCGAGGGGCGAGGGGGAGCCTCGGCCCGTTGATCAGATGTCATCCTGCGTAGACGAGAACGCTCGTCAGGGGGCCGGACCTTGGTTCCGGCCAAATCCCCTCTGATGCCTAAGTCAGACAGAGATCTGAAAGAGGAGGCCCGGCGGAGACGGTTCGACTCGTGAGGAGATCGGAACGGCGTCTCACGGCACGAGCGGGGGAGGAAGGAGATGGAAAGGAGGAACTAGGTCGTTGATGGAGTACCTTAGGCTTTAGATACCTGAGATGCGGTCCCCTGCTTCGTCGTCCTCCTAGCCCTTTTAAAGAGCTCCCGTGTGAGTGCCTCTGGCCCACGTCCCTCGCCCGCCCCCCATCGTGCTCCCTCAATCCGCCCTTCCGCCGCCGCCTCCTGCGCCATGCCAGCACCTCCCCATTATCGCCATTTAGTGGTTGCGCGATCGGGGGAGCGGTTATCGCAGGAGTGGGCGAGTGACCAGCGGGTTATCGGGGCCGGGTCGGATCGACATTCGAGAGGGCCCCTTATTGGGCCTTGTAGAGTGGGCTTGAAGGCGCAGATGGGCTCTCGGTCTGCAGCCGGGCTCCTGGGCTCGTGTCTTTTGGGTCTCGGTCAAATAGGCGTAACAGCAGTAATTTAATATAATTTTGGCAAAAATTTTGAAAATTCAAAGAATGAAATTAAAGTAACTGAAGAATTTAAGCTCGTGTTAAACGCTTTCAAAGTTTTTAAGTCATGGAAAGAAAATTTAAAATGATCAAGATTGGAACTACTTTTAGAGGAACCAGGATGTGCAAAAAAAATTTAAAACTGGTTTACACAAAACCCTTAGCATACGAGCACAACGAACCTGGTACGGATAAAAATAATTGAAATTCATTTTAGTCTAGCAATTTTTTTCTAAAAGCGTGTATGGTGAGCGGAAAGAAAATAATAATGACTTAGTATAAGAATTATCAAGTTCGAATAGCAAGTCTTTAAAATCAAATCAGGGAGGGTCTAAAGCAGGAAGAGGTTATGAAAATAGTAATTTTGCAAAAATCTGAAGTAGCGAAAACGACGAGCAAAAACCAACTTGTTGAAAGCTGAAATTCTATGGGTTTTGAAAGTATATTAAAGTAAACACGATGTATCATTCGTATAGCACAAATAAGAAGGAAAATTATAAATCGAATTGGGCAAAGCAAAAGTACGGTTCAGAGTAAAATTAATATATGAGGGGACAACGCATTTACATAAGTACGAAAAAATATAGGCTGGAAAATATTATAAGCTAGTGTTCAAAAATTCCGACAAAGTTTTAAAATTTTAAATCAACGAAGGAGGATGAAGTATATTAAAATTTTAAACAAAGTTAAACTTAGTAGAAGAGAAGATTGAAAAATACTTTCAGAAGGTTCAAGATTTGCAATGTGGATGTTTGAAAATTGACGACGATCGTCATGAGGCGATCTCATAAATCGAGGCAAGGAAATTGGTCCGATGATCCAAACATACATACATCTAGGATATGAATCAGAAGAGTCTACGAGGAAACTCCTACGGTCGACCAACTAAAGATTAGGAACTAGGCGCTAAGACCTTCTAAGGGGTTGGACGGTAATGAAATGCGTTCAGCTTGGTCCGAAATCGATGAACCCAAAAGCGAACGACCGAAGGAAATTCTAGAAGTCTAATATGGTCAGAGTTGGACAAGAACCACTAAGGTAACTCCTACGACGATTAAATCAATTGCTGACAGGGAGTCTAACTAACAATCAGAGGCCTCTAACTAGCAAGCACAGACATCTAACTAAGTCTTCTTACCACCTAGTGTCGTAAGAAAACGACTAGACTCAGGGCTTATGACTCGGATGTTGCAATTTATTTAATGGACATTCCGTTATTATCGTTGTTTCGTTAATTCGCAATTGCAAGACGTGACCTGCATGGGCCACCAACAAAACCTGTCACGCCCCGCTTCCCAAAAATATGGAGGCGAAGCGTGAGAAGGTCCGCTCAGACTTGAAGATACAAAGCTGCAAGTCTGATAAGCGTCAATCAAATTTAAAACTGCAGGTCCTTGCAACGCGAGCGAAACAAGATAATAATAATGAAATGAGACAAAAGAATAATCTCAGAATATCCATAAATATAAATTCCAACATCACAGAAAAGCCACCAGGCAGAAATAAAAGAGATTCTAAAGACCCAAACATGGCCAACAAAAGTACATCGTACAAAACAAGGTGACACGCACCGATAACTAACAACAACCTAAAACAAAAGAAGGCTCAGCAAAGTCACCAAGAAAGATCACTGACATCCACAAAACTCCTCCTAGGCAGACATGGACTCAGGCTTAGCGTCAGCAACACATCACGTACACAGCAACGGTCTCTGGCTCAGGTCTAACATGTGACACCCAAAAGAGCAAGGGGCACATGTCAGCAAGTCTACAAGAGACTTGTGCAAGGAAACTGAAAGAATGCAAAAGTAAAGCAACCTAGCAGTTCTAGCATGAATGCGATGACATGGCAGTTAAAGTATGAATGCATCAGGTAAGGAAAAGCAACAAGTAAACTAGCATGGCATGGCAAGTGTGGCAAGACTATAAACATTTACAAGGATTTCTCTAGTCACGTTTTCATGTCATGTGCAGAGTTTACGCCTTACAGCTGAAATGGCTTTCTTTCACACTGAGTGGCCGCTTAACTCCGCCCCAAACCCAGAGTTTACGCCTTACAGCTGCAGTTGCTGATCAAGCAGGCTCCCAGCTGATTGGCCGCTTAACTCTTACCCCTCCCACGTGTATCGAGCCAGGGCCTTACCCCCGAACGGTAATGCTCGCTTCTAGATCACGAGCCAGGAAGTGCTTTTCATGATGGCATAGGGGTGCACCTAGCCCTGGACAAGCAAGTACAAGTATGTAGCGTGTGCTACGAATGCAATATTCAATGCATGGATGGCATGGCATGGCAAGTAGTAAAGCGTACAGGTAAGGAAAGTAAACATGACAGTTTAGTATGCATGATTAACAAGTTAAAGAGTTGGATCTAGCTTCGTTGTCAAGCTAGATCAATTAAGGTGATAGATCTAGTTTCGTTGTCAAACTAGATCAAGTAGGCGTCTAGCCAGCTATCATTTCACTGACTATTCTCTTTTACGCTAAAAACAAGGAAGTGGCCTAAAAAACATGGCCCTACACAAGAGTTGGCAAGTTTCACTTGCCTGCAAGTATCACGTCTGAGCACACCGTCCAATGAGTCCAAAAATCACAATTATCCTACATGCACAAGTCCGCCGGCCTAAGGTCCATATTATTAATCTTGATTAGTGAATTTAAAACATTTAAAATACTTTAAAAATACTGATTTTAGTCTTGATTAGTAGGCAATGGGTTGGGGGTCCTAGGGGTGCAAAGCGTTACCTCAACACGACGCGAAAGCTACACCGGCGTCGGGTAGCGACGCCGGGGGTTGGAATAAAAGAACGCGCTCCAAGTCCAGATTCCAAATTAGTTTCCTCGCCGGGAAGTTCAGAGCATCGACCAGAGCAACGGCCCCAGATTCCAAAGCTAGCACGTGCGACGACAGGCTACGACGTGTCGCAACGTCGTGCACGACGAATCGTTGGAGAGAAAGCACCTAGGTGGGGCCCACAGTAGCCCTAGGGACCTTTGGGGGACCCACAATACCTCTGGAGAACTTGGGGGGCCCACGGAGGCAAGTGGTGCGACGGGTGCGAGGTTGCGACGAATGGCTCTCGGTCGTACAGCCTCGGTGCGGGGAGATCCTTCGGTCGTGCACAGAGAATGCGGGGTTGCGGCGCTTGGGGGTGTGCAGCGGTGCGGGGTTGTGCTTGGTGCGGGGCCTTTTCTCGGTCAGTGCGGAAGAGGGGCTCGGTCAGGCGCTTGGATGCGGGGGGCTGCGATGTTGCAACGTTGCAACGCTTGCAACGTCGGTCGGTGCGGAGATAGTGGCCGGTCGGGCGCGGTGCGGAGCGGGGCGACAAGCGGGGGTTGGTGCGGAGCGGGTGTGCGGGTTGGGGCTCTCGGTCTGACCGAGGGCCTCTCTCGGTCAGAGCGGGGGAATGGGGCGGCTGCTGCTGCTGCGTGCGGAGCGGCTGCGGTGCGGGGAGATCCTTTGATCGGAGCGGGGGAACGGGGGAGTTTTCCTCGGTCGTGCGGCAGCTGTTCGTCGCAACGTTGCGACGAATCGTCGCAACGTCAAATTTGAGTTTGGAAGAGGCTAGGGTTATTTTCTTGCGAAAATAGGTCTTCCTAGGGGTTGTTTATATAGTGTAGATGGGTTGACTTGGTCTAGGGCTAAATCTAATTGGATTAGAAGTTTAAAATAATTTAAAATTTGAAATTCAACTTCTCCAACTCACCCAAGGATTTGACCTGGTCCAAATGAGCTGGAAATTGGCTCAAAAATTCTTTAAAACGTTTAAAACTCAAATAAATTTTATTTGGCCGAAATTAATTTAAAAATAAATTATTAAAAATATTATAAACCTTGTTAAAAATATAAAAGTGGTCAAATAAGCTCCAAAAATTATAAAATAAATATCGGGGTGATCGTGATGACGAATGTGAGCTAACTAAGAAGACGGATCTCAATTTTGACGTCGGACGACGAAACTAAAAATAGAAACGTCTCCCGTCAAAAGTGAAAATCGTCACGTCTCATCGAGTAAGATTAAATTGTGGGAAAACGACTCGAGAAATGTCATTCCAAGATAGTGCCACTATTTAATACTCTCAGAGACGTTCACAACGGCATATCACACGAAAGTGTTCACAAACAAATAAAGTCTAAAACAAACACGTGCACGGCCAAAAGCACGTGCACGAACAACGTACGACGAAAAGTGGTTGTTACAGCTTCATGTAGCGACTCATGGCTAGCTTGGAAGAAAGAGGAAATATCACTCCTCAGCTTCATCGTCTTCCCTGGAGGAATGAACTTGTTCAAGAATGCATTCGAAAGCCACTCCCAAGTAGTGAATGTGTTGGGGTCCTTTCCCCTTAGCCATTGCTTCGCTTTATCCCGTAGAGAGAACGAGAATAACCTTAACTGAATAGCCTCGGTTGGTACGCCATTGATTTTAAATGTCTCACACTTCTCCAAGAAAGAGTCTACGTGCTCGATGGGATTCTCCATGGGAGCTCTAGAAAATTGGTCTTGTTGGATCCAAGCCACAAGTGATGGCTTCAACTCAAAGTTTCCGGTCGTAATGGCCGGAGGTTGAATGCTGAATGTAGACCCAATAGACAGCATCGAATATTCGAGCAAAGACTTTGGAGGAGTGACGGTTGCTGTCATGGAGGCAAATTCTTCTCTTCTTCTTCTTTCTACGTTCAAACGCCTCATGGTAGCGTTGATCTCAGGATCTAAAGGAATTAAATCATCGAGACTCCTTGAGTTCCTGTGCATGTAAAATTAAGATATACCGTGAAGCACGTATGGTATGATATGAAATAAAAACAAATAAAAATAAAAATGTAGAATGTGAAAATGATCTTAGGGCGAGGATGTGAGCTAGCCTCAAGGATAACAAGGTCCTAAGTTTAACAAGCACGTTGCCTCCCCGGCAACGGTGCCATAAAGCTTGACCGGCCATCCATTTGACACGTAAACTGGGACGGGGGTACTAGAATTAGAATTTATAAACCGCAAGCGCACGGTGTCGAAGTGTGGATTTGGGGTCGATTACGGGGAGGCGTGTGTTGTGCTTGCAAACATTCAGGAACCGGATCACCCGGTGGATGAGCTAGCCTATTCTCGATTGGTTGTCACGATTGTAAACTAATAGAACAGAACCTAGGACTTGGCTTCCACCCTAATAATTGATTCTCACTATTACGGCCGAAGGATAGGAATATGACCGAATGCTTGGGTCTGGCGGTGAGACGTTGCCTCTAAAAGTGGTATCAACGTCCCATGGGCCCGATATTCCGGTCGATGCCCAGGATGATACGCTAGGTCTACCCGGCTTCAGACGGTGGGTATTCCCATGTCCAACACCATCCGACTCTGGGAGCACTAAGGTTGCAACGATCGCTCCCAACACTTCGTCCAAGCCATCCCACGTGCAAGGACTCAATGTCAAAGGTGGTCTTTTCCCACCGATGATAATGAAACACCCTGCGTAACCATCAAAATCCCTAGATCCAATCGGATCCCTAGACCTATGACCGTTCTAGGAAGAACCCACGAAGGGGCTTCCACCAATGCCCTAGATTGAAGAACTACTCACTAAACATGGTAGCAAATGCAAAAACAAAAAATATTGCCATAAGAATTGAAACAAGCAATTGTTCACCGTAGCAAATAGAAGCATAAACACAATATCAAAATATGAAAGCGATCAAAGAACTTACGCTAAACGTTTAATTCAAGCAGCTGAAAAATCCCTAAAACAGCTTTAAAAGTGGGAACTGTGTTTCTAGGAAAACCTAGCACTATTTATATAAGTGTCCAAGATGCCAGTGAATATTCCTACAAAAAGACAAAAATGGACACTCACCCGATCGGGTGAGACTTCACCCATCGGGTGAAACGATGGAAGAATATGTCTTCAGCTCTGATAAATCTCACCCGATCACTGAACCGATCGGGTGAGTCTTGGATTTCTTGAGCTTGGAAAGCAGCAGCAGCTGACCCGATCGTTTGAAAGTTTCGATCCGATCGGATCACAATACATGACCCGGTCGGTTGACGAGTTAACCGACCGGGTGAGCTTTGGCCTTCAAAACTTCACTTTGTCATACATCCACCCGATCACTGAACCGATCGGGTGGAACAGTCTCTTCTTCAGCACTGACACAGACTGCATGACCTGATCGGGTGGCTGTTCCACCCGATCGGGTGAGAGCTGATATATAGTCATCTTTGAAGAATGGCTCTCGGGATCTCGTGCGACACTTCTCGTTGCTCCGAGGACTCATGATGTTGGCCATATATGTCCCCTGCGCTAGTAATGTCCTGCAAATGCACATAAACACAACGAAAGTAAAAAAAGAAACTAAAAACACAAAGAAACGGATACAAAATAACGAAAATCGACGGAAAATGACGGAGAAGACATGCGTGAATACATAAAATATAAACACACGTCAACTGCTCGCTCGGTAGAGTGAGAAATCTGCAAGAATTGGGTTTTTTCAGCGTTCTGGAAGTTCAGACCACTCGATCGAGTAGTCTTCTCACTCGGTCGAGTGAGGTTCATACTCGGTCGAGTATGACCTATTGTAGATCCTCTATAAAAACAGAGAAGCGTCGAAGGATTTCTTCACAATTTTTATGTCCACTTGGTCCAGTGGTCTTCTCACTCGGTCGAGTGGTGATTCCTACTCGGTCGAGTACATTCTAGCTCTTCTTTAGGCTGGATTGGGCATGTCAACTTCACTCGGTCGTGTGGGCTGCTTCACTAAGCCGAGTGGGCTGCTTCCCTCGGCCTATTTTTGTACTCTTCTTTATTTCTTCTTGCTTCCTCGTCGTTTCTTTCGCCTTCCTTCTTCTTGTACTCATCCTCCAGCGACGTTAGCTCTTCGATATCATCGTTAATGATGCTCCGGCATGTGTGTAGGTGTTTTTGTCTCCAAATTGCTCCCGATTGCTCCATATTTATTGAAATAAGACGAAACAAAGGAATAGTGAAATACATCGTGAAAACATCGTATAATCATTAAAATCGTGATATGATCAATCGTTATGGGATGGAAAAATACAGAAATAAAGTGTAAAATATGATCCTATCAGTACTCAACGAACGCCTCCCTATGTTCAATCCATATAGCTCTACACGACACTGTGTGCTTGTGGTATAAATACTTAAAGCTCTTGATGGCAAACAAGCCCCTTGTCTTTGTTCTTTTTCTTTGAGACTCCCTTTTTTGCTTGAGCATCATCAACAAACTTCTTCAGATGACCATGCTTGACAATAGCTTCAATTTCCTTCTTCAAGGTCCATCAATCATCAGTGTCGTGACCATTATCGTTGTGATACCTGCAGAATTTCAGGTCATCTCTTTTTTCATACATGTTCTTTTGTTTGGGAACAGGTTCACTAATGAGTCCTTCTCATTTAGCATATGCCAGGACTTCTGCCTTGAGGCATTCAACCTGGTATAAGACTCAGTGGTCGAGTGCTCCTTGTTTTTGGGGATCTTATCCCTTCGTCATCGGTCTCGAGGTTCTTGACGGGGGCTTTCATACGGTCGCATTTCTCGCCTTATTTCTCCCTAATGCTTAGAGGTGCCCTTCCTTTTGGCAAAGAGTGCTTCTTCCAAAGTCATGAATCGATTTGTCATTGACGCGTGTTCATATTTCATATTTTGTACACGCTTTTCAGCGTGTTTTCATATGTGTTTCATCTCATTCCATGTTGCATATATCACATTTTGGTTCATATTGACTATTGGGTGTATTGTTTGTATTTTAGGTAAATGTTGGCATTTCGGTGTTTTCTAAAGTCAACCTTACATGTCGGGACCAAAGCGCGTGTATACAGCAAAGATCCGATGACTAAAGAGGAGGATTTGATGTTTTGGAGCTTCAACCGATGGGGTGGACAGACCCACCCGATCGGTTCGTGCACACATATCTGACCCGAGCAGAAGGCATGGAAAAGCAGGCACCACCCGATCGGTTCAGTGATCGGGTGGTGGTGACAGAACTCTCTGTTTCTTATGCTGAATTCCAACCGATCGGCTGACTTGTCAACTGATCGATTCACCTGTAGCCGAAGTTTCCCAGCTTACGACCCGACGACTCACCCGATCTGTTCATCGATCGGGTGAAGTATTTCTGAAGCTGACATCCGATCGATTGACCTTCCAACCGATCGGGTGGCCCCTTTTCTGCGGTTTTAGTGGGTTTTAGACCCGACCCGTTAGGGTTTGGTGGGTGGTCTATAAATATACGATGTTGGACGACTGATGGAGGATCTTCCCCTATTTTTTCAGCAGCTTTTGCCCCTTCATGGGAGCCTTAGATTAGGTTAGATTAGGTTTCAATTTGAATAAGTCTTGTAATGGATTGATGGATTCAAATGCAAGATAAGTATTTTTTCTCCTATTTCCATTGTTTTGTGTTATTTTCAATAAGCTTGATGATGAATGTTTGTTTGGATTTATTATTGCTTGCTATCATGGTCTTCATCATTGTGTAGTTCTTGATGAACCCTAATATGGGTTAGAGTATGATTGATGCTTGGGATATTTCATTTAACTTGATTGCATGACATGTGTTTGATCGAATGTGTCAATGGGAATGTCTAGCAACCTGAGACCAATTCGTATAGCAACACACTAGATGTGTTGGGGGTTGGGCTCCAGATGCTTGTCCTGTCAAGATCCGCTTTGATGTATTGCTAGAAATCACATTCGACCTATTTGGCTATTAGGGTTACGCGGGGGCGTTTTATTGTCATTGGCGGGAGAAAGACCGCCTCTGACCGTCGAGCCAAGGGGAAATAAAGTGGGAGTTTGATCCCATAGCCACAGCTCACGCCCCTAGCATTGACATCAAGTCCTCGCGCATAGAAACAGCTTGGACAAAATGTTGGGAGTTATCATTGTGGCCTTAATTCTTCCGGTTGCGGAGGGTGTTGGATATGGGAATGCCCACCATCCAAAACTGGGTAGACCTAGCGTATCATCCTGGGCATCGATCGGAATATCAGGCCCATGGGGCACTAGGTACCACCTTTAGGGGCAATGTCTCACCCTGGGTTGAGTCGAATGCCAAGCGTCATGAGTGCTCTAGCCCGTGTTAGCGGAGATTCATTTCTTGTCTTTTTTATTTTATTTCCTTTATTTCTACACTTCCACTCATATTATCCGCGTAGCTCTCACACAACCTAGGCGAGGCTAGTAACATTCAATCCATCCACCTCCCTGTGTTCGATAAACCCGCCCCCCGACACTAACCGTGCACTTGTGGTAAAACGACACCGTGCCAAAACCGTAAACGGGGCGCCAGTCAGTCGTATTGAACAATTGTTCGAGGTTGCTTAGTAGAAATTGATGTAGAGAATTCAACAAATCTTCGTAGCGAATTTCTTGAGTAAGAGCCGCAATGATTGTATTATCTGTGGTGCCTTTAACATGCTGCCTTTCTTCATTGAAGCGCTTAACAAAATCCCGAAGCGGCTCCCTCTCTCATTGCTCTAGAGTAAAAGGGTTGGTTGATTTCCACTTTTGACGTTGTCTTACTATGAACTGCATGTAAAAGATTGGAGATAATTCATCAAAAGACCCGATGCTACCGTTGGGTAATCTGTTGTACCATTCATTCGTTGCCTTTATCAGCATAGTGTGGAAAGCACGACAAAAGTAGGGCTCATCAGATTCGTGTACCTCCATTACGCTTTGGTATTTGCGGACGTGCTCCCATGGGTCATATGTGCCATTGTACTGCAAAGGTAGAATCTTGAACTTGGAGAGCCGTGGGGTGGATGTGATGTTCTCCATCAAAGGAGTATGCATACTAGGATGAAGAACAATCAGAACTTGTTCCTCGCGACACTTAGAAGAGGTGCTGGAATACTGGATTGAACTTCCTTCCTGCTCCTTTCAATTCTGACCAGTCGTGGCCTGGTGGGACTGTGACAGCGATCTTGGATGAGGCAATCTCTCACTTGCTCTATGACACTACGAGTGACTCGCCCGTTATTGGAGGGCCTCTCCTAAGTGACTCGCCAGATGAGCAGTTGTTGGATGGCCCTGAACCCATCGGACGTCCAGATGAGAAGTTGTTGTTATCAAGCTTTGCTTTCTATTGAGATGTAGGAGTGGTATTGTGCTATAGGTTGCCATGTCGCTCAGGCCCTTGCTCCCCAGCCCTCTGGCTTCTTGGTGTAGATCGCCCCCTATATGCGCTTGCATTGGATTGGGGAGCGGTTGCATCTCGACTACTTGTAGTGGTTGTTGAGTGTTTTATTGGATGTCTGCAGTCAATGCCGTGAGACTGGCATTGACCGACTAAGCGAACATGTTGAATTGTTCTTCAGTGACCGGGAGTATGCTTGGTGCCTCCGACGAAGATCCAAAATCATCTCCGTCGTTGTGTGCATCCTTGTTCAGACCGAGGAACGTTCCAGTGTTGTCGGGTCTAGTCGACATGGCTTAATGGTTGCCTTAGGATGTTTACTGATATAGTTTCCCACAGACGGAACATGTAACGGCCGCTTTCCGACCATTCGTATTTTCTGCGTGCACATGCTTTATCGTGCACGTATTTTATTTGACTATTTCTGGATTCCGAAATTAGCGATGCGATGTGCCGTTGCGATCGTTTTGGGGTGTTGGATTTTATTGTAATTTTAGGAACGTCTTTTCACTGATCGTTTTCCTCGCGAAACGACTTTGAACAATAAGGGCGTTTTAGTCATTTGACTCGAAACGCCGTTTCCAATTTTACGTAAATTCTTGGTAGGCTTTACGCGCGATCAGGCTCCGTAGATCTGGGCGTCTCGTCTCCACGATCGCCCCGGTATTTTCGGATTATTTTTCTATCGTCCGGATTGAAAGATATCGTCCGGATTAACCTCGACCGTCGATCTCCCCAATCAGATTCAGATTTCGAATTTGTTAGCCAAATCTGGCTAAATCACCCATTGATCTATTTTATATCCTTACTAAACTGTTTATCTATTCTCCTCTAGCCTTACCCCCAATCTGCACCCCCCAACTCTTTAATCTCCCCCTTTAACTAAAATTATATAGGTATATAGCAACCTTACCTTATTTATAATAAACCCCTAACCCTAACTAACCCTAACCCTATTCTAAATTCCCCAAATCTCACAGCCGCCACCCCCAAATCCCCCCGATCCCATCTCCCTCTCGCACTCAACCTGCACCGCCGTGGGTCGTCGTAGACCGCCGCCAAAGCTCCGATCGCCACCCTCTTGCGACTCCTACTCCATCTCGAGGCCGTCGCGACCCGCGATTCCCCTCAGCGCCTCCCCCCTCTCATTCACGGCTCCCCGCAGAGCCCCGAGCGACGCCGGCATCCGCCTCCCCTCGCCGTCAACAGCCCCGACCCCGCCTTGACGCCTCTCCGCCGTGCCCTAGGCTGCCGGAGCACCGCCATGCCGCAACACTCGCCCAGCCTCCTTGCGCCACCACCAAGAGACTCTCCGGCCATCTCAAACCCTTAACGGCCACCCACTCTCATCCGGACCTCCCCTAGGCCGCCGGATCTCCCCAACAGCCGTCGCCATGGCCACACAACCCCACCTCGCGCCGCCTAGATCTGAAGCACGCCGGTAGTCCCCCTCACTCGCAGCGAACCTTCGACCTCCGTCGCGGCACCTCTCATCCGAAGATGCCGTAAGCCGTGCCGCAATCCGTCTCCAACTCGCTGTGCTTGTAGAGTACCTGTCGTTCCGTGCCGTACGCGCTATAGGAATCCAACCCCTGGCGTCGCTACCCGATGCCAGTGTAGCTCTCGCGTCGTGTTAAGGTATACCTGAACCGTAGGAACCCACACTGCATGCTAACAAGATAAAAACTATAATTTTGATGTTTTGGTTAACTCACTAATCCAACTTAAAAATACGGTACTGTAGTCTGATTGTTGGACTGAGCGTGGGAGCTCTGGACCTTGTGAATCTGTGATCGGACTTGAGAATTGTGATACCAGCATGTATAGCAGGCAAGTGAAACTTGCCAACTCTTGTGTAGGGCCATGTTTTTGGGCCACTTCCTCGTTTTTAGCGTAAAAGAGACTAGTCAGTGAAATGATAGCTGGCTAGACGCCTACTTGATCTAGTTTGACAACGAAACTAGATCCGTCACCTCAATTGATCTAGCTTGACAACGAAGCTAGATCCAACTCTTTAAACTTGTAAATCATGCATACTAAACTGTCACGTTTACTTTCCTTATCTGTACGCACTTTTAACTGTCATGCATTGCATCTTACATGTCATCCAAATTGATTGTTGCATTCGTAGCACACGCTACAATACTAGTGTTTCCTGGCTCGTGTTCCAGAAGCGAGCCCTGTAGTTGGAAACCCCAACGCTCGGATACCGGCTAGGCACCCACTTCTCGTGGGCACAACCCTATGCCAAATACACTTCCTGGCCCGTGATCCAGAAGCGAGCAAATGCTCGATACACGTAGGGGTGGGGTAAGAGATATGCGTCACCAGAGCACGAGATGGCCTGATCCGCCACTCCAGCCTGCAGGCGAAATCTCTAGTGTTTAAGTGAGTAAGAGATATGCGTCACCAGAGCACGAGATGGCCTGATCCGCCACTCCAGCCTGCAGGCGAAATCTCTAGTGTTTAAGTGATTAACAGTGATAAGTGAAAACAGTGATAAGTGATTCGTGAGTAGTGATTTGGTAGCTCTTGCTACATTGTGCATGCTTGTCTCTTTTAAACTGTTGCATCATACTTAAATGCCATGTCATTGCTTAATATTATAATTGCTAGGTTGTTAGTTACTTTCAGTTTCCTTGCACAAGTCTTTTAGACTTGCTGACATGTGCCCCTTTTCTCTTTTGGGTGTCACATGTTAGATTGTGAGCCAGAGTTGGTCGTTGAGGACGAGCAGGTTGCAGGTGTTGAGTTCGAGGACATAGGAGACCAGTCCTGGAGCTCCTTCTAGCTGTTGTTGTTTTCTGCTTAGTCGTTGTTAGGCTGTCGGTGCGTAGCACCTCTCTTTTCTTGTTGATGATATGTATTATGTCGGCCATGCCTTAGGCCTCTTTCAGTCTCTTGTACTTTCCTTTTGATTTTTCTTTTAGCCTGGTGGCTTTTCTGTGATGTTGAAATTTATTGTGGATATTCTGAGATTGAATATTTTTTTTCTCTCTCTTTCCTTGTTATTATTGTTGTCCCGTGTCGGACTTGCAAGGACCTGCCAATTGATATTTTATACGCTTATCAGACTGCAGATTCACAGCTCCACGTCTGAGCGGACCTCCTCACGTCTCGCCTCCACATTCTTGGGAAGCGGGGCGTGACAGGTTTTAGTGGTGGCCCATGCAGGTCCGTCTTGCAATTGCGAACTATCGGGACAATGATAATAATTATAGAATGTCCATTAAATAAATTAGAACATCCAATTTATAAGCCTTGAGTCTAGTTTTTTTAGCGTTCCTATGCCTTAGGTAGCTGGTAGACGTGTTAGGGCATCTGTCTCAGCTTAGTAGGAACCCATTAGATCAGGACCCTAGCTAGACTTAGATAGACGTCTGTGCTTGCTAGTTAGGAATCCTTGTTTGTTAGCTAGACTCCATGTTAATGATTCGTTTGATTGTCCTAAGAGTTACCTTAGTGGTTCCTGTCTAGATTTGACTAAGATGGACTTCTATAATTCTTTGGTCTCTCGCTTGGGTTCATCGGTTTCGGACCAAGCTGAACTCATTTCATTACCGTCTAGCTCCTTAGAAAGTCTTAGCGCTTGGTTCCCTAATCTTTAGTTGGTTGATCGTAGGGGTTTCCCGTAGATTTTCCTAAGTCATGCTCTAGGCGTATTTATGCTTTGATCATCCGACCAAATCCCTTGCCTTGATTCCCGTGACCACCACGTTTCGATAATCGTTGACCTTTCAAATCTTCTCCGTTGCAAATCTTGAATCTTCCAAGTCATTTTCAAATGCTTTCCTTATTTAAAGTTTTTTTTTCTCAATTTAAATTTTGTTTTAAATCCCCTTCTCGTATATTTCCCTTACCTTCGGTTAAGTTAAAGCAATTCTTAGATTTCAAAGTCTATGTGGTCGTAATTTTAAATTACTATCTTGTAACCATTTTCTAATCTATATTTTTCGCATTTTGGTTTAAGGACTCTAACACTATTTTGAAAATTCGATATACCATTTTTCTAAACTATGAGATTTATTCTAACCGTTTAGCATACATACTTTAAAATCTCTTTATCGCAAATGCTGAATCTTGGAAGTATTTTCGATCTCCTTATTCGCAAGGTTTAAACTCATTCGAAAACTTTTAATATGTGTATTTGGACTTCATGCTTTTCCGTTGACTTAAATTCATTTTGAAATTTTGAAAGGTTTGACGAGATTTTGATTACTGTTTATAATGTTTCTTCCAGCCTATACTTTTCATACCTATTTAAATATCTTGTTCCTTCTCACATATTAATTGTATTCTGAGCCGTATTTCTATTTTTTCCCAATTCGATTTATAATTTTCCTTTCTCATTTATGCGGTTCAAATGACTCGTCGCGCTACCTTTAATATACTTTTCAAGTCGCATATGATTTCAGCAAGTCGATTTTAAGCTCAACGTTTCTTCTAGTTCCAATTTCCGTAAAATTACTTTTCAAAACCATTTCCTGATCTAGACCTTCCATAAACTTGATTTTAAAGTTTCACTACAAATTTTGATAATACTACTAATAAGCTATTGTTATCTTTCCGTCCACCATACATGCCTTTAGAAAAAAAAAAATTTTCTAACCTAAATGGAATTTCAATTATTTTTATATATCAGCAACAGGCTCGTGGTGCTCGTATGTTAAGAACTTTGTGTAAAACAGTCTCTTTTTGGCAAATCCTGATTCCTCAAAAAGTAGTTTCAATATTGATTACTTTAAATTTTCCCTGGCTTAAGGAATTTGAAAGCATTTAACCTGAGTTTAAATTCTTCAGTTAATTTAAATTTCATTTCAAATTTTGCAAACGTTATTAAATTACTACCGTGTAATATTTTCCTAAACTACGACCTTAATATTCGTGTAAATGATTTACTTCCTTTTATAATGATTTTATATAAACCAATAAACCATTTTCTCCTATCATGTATATTCGACTCAAGCTTATTTCGAACAATTTGTTTTGTCGACCTCTAAATATTTTTATACGAAAAGGGACATCAACTTTTGAAGTACAACAGTTTTCCAACTTTTCGTATTTTAACTTAAAACTTTTACATACTATTTTCTCTATTCCGTAAGAGTATCCTTACCTCTTACTCTTCCCACCTAAGCGAATCACAGTTTTACTCTAGTTCATCTAACCAATCTGGCTCCTTACCTTCGTCCTAGATGAACTCGTGCTTTTCGATCTTTCCATTCGTCACGCTTTTGATTTCGGTTTCCAACCTGTTGTCTAGCCAATAGAGCTTGTCGTTGCCGTATCAACCTTAATATAGTTTAGTGGGCCCCATTAGTGTAATTTGATATGTCGTCATAGTGTATTTAATTTCATGGTGCTTATGAAGTTGTATGTGTGTTGGTATTGATATATGTATGGATGTTGTGTTATGGATATAGAATACTCCGCTATGATTTGAGACTCACTCAAGCTTGAGTGGGTATACTCTATGTATATTGGTGTATTGTATGTGGTTGGTGTATAGTGATGGATGATGTATGTATGTATAATGTTTGGATTGTTTGTGCCTGGTTGTGTTACGCACACGATTGTGGGTGGCTATACCAATATATATAGTTATATGAGTTGGTCTTGTAGTATAGTTATTCACTAAGGACTTGGTTGCGTGAATATATGTGTGCTAGCTAAAACTAAGTGTGTGTATGTGCTGAGCATATAGTAGTATATATGAATGTTACATTAGCGTGCGTGGATGTGCACCATGCACGGGTAAGTATATGATAGTTATAGGAATTGGTGACTATGGTATGTGTGGTGTGTCGTGATTATAGCTATAAGACTATATATGAAGTGATAATATGGTGAAATGTGTGCATGCATTTGAATGACTATAAATTGTGAAATTATAATGATGGTGAATGTATATTGGATGTAGTGAACTTGTTTTAATAATGATATGGTGTGATTACACATATTGGTTGTTTGGTATTGGATGTGCACTAGGAGATATAGGGAGTAGTGTATCCTTATTATTTGGTTCATAGGTAGTTATCTAAATGTGGAGTGAACTATTTGGTTGTTTGTGAGTATGTGCACCATGGTATGTGATAAGTATTTAATAGTTCTATAAGGATGTTGTGACTATATGAATGATTGAAATACGTGTATGAAATTGTCTGGCTATGATAGGTATAGGAGTATAATGTGCGTAAGTAAATACATGATTGTAAAATAAATGATTGACTACCTAGTGTATATGTATAAGCGGTTGACATGACTATACGTGGTTGAATGATGATGTGATATTGGTTGGGGTAGTCACTAGATCGACTAGATGTGTTAGAAAGTCCGAGGACGGACTTTATTCTAAGGTGGGTAGGATGTAACGGCCGCTTTCCGACCATTCGTATTTTCTGCGTGCACATGCTTTATCGTGCACGTATTTTATTTGACTATTTCTGGATTCCGAAATTAGCGATGCGATGTGCCGTTGCGATCGTTTTGGGGTGTTGGATTTTATTGTAATTTTGGGAACGTCTTTTCACTGATCGTTTTCCTCGCGAAACGACTTTGAACAATAAGGGCGTTTTAGTCATTTGACTCGAAACGCCGTTTCCAATTTTACGTAAATTCTTGGTAGGCGTTACGCGCGATCGGGCTCCGTAGATCTGGGCGTCTCGTCTCCACGATCGCCCCGGTATTTTCGGATTATTTTTCTATCGTCCGGATTGAAAGATATCGCCCGGATTAACCTCGACCGTCGATCTCCCCAATCAGATTCAGATTTCGAATTTGTTAGCCAAATCTGGCTAAATCACCCATTGATCTATTTTATATCCTTACTAAACTGTTTATCTATTCTCCTCTAGCCTTACCCCCAATCTGCACCCCCCAACTCTTTAATCTCCCCCTTTAACTAAAATTATATAGGTATATAGCAACCTTACCTTATTTATAATAAACCCCTAACCCTAACTAACCCTAACCCTATTCTAAATTCCCCAAATCTCACAGCCGCCACCCCCAAATCCCCCCGATCCCATCTCCCTCTCGCACTCAACCTGCACCGCCGTGGGTCGTCGTAGACCGCCGTCAAAGCTCCGATCGCCACCCTCTTGCGACTCCTACTCCATCTCGAGGCCGCCGCGACCCACGATTCCCCTCAGCGCCTCCCCCCTCTCGTTCACGGCTCCCCGCAGAGCCCCGAGCGACGCCGGCATCCGCCTCCCCTCGCCGTCAATAGCCCCGACCCCGCCTTGACGCCTCTCCGCCGTGCCCTAGGCCGCCGGAGCACCGCCATGCCGCAACACTCGCCCAGCCTCCTTGCGCCACCACCAAGAGACTCTCCGGCCATCTCAAACCCTTAACGGCCACCCACTCTCATCCGGACCTCCCCTAGGCCGCCGAATCTCCCCAACAGCCATCGCCATGGCCACACAACCCCACCTCGCGCCGCCTAGATCTGAAGCACGCCGGTAGTCCCCCTCACTCGCAGCGAACCTTCGACCTCCGTCGCGGCACCTCTCATCCGAAGATGCCGTAAGCCGTGCCGTAATCCGTCTCCAACTCACTGTGCTTGTAGAGTACCTGTCGTTCCGTGCCGTACGCGCTATAGGAATCCAACCCCTGGCGTCGCTACCCGACGCCAGTGTAGCTCTCGCGTCGTGTTAAGGTATACCTGAACCGTAGGAACCCACACTGCATGCTAACAAGATAAAAACTATAATTTTGATGTTTTGGTTAACTCACTAATCCAACTTAAAAATACGGGACTATAGGCTGATTGTTGGACTGAGCGTGGGAGCTCTGGACCTTGTGAATCTGTGATCGGACTTGAGAATTGTGATACCAGCATGTATAGCAGGCAAGTGAAACTTGCCAACTCTTGTGTAGGGCCATGTTTTTGGGCCACTTCCTCGTTTTTAGCGTAAAAGAGACTAGTCAGTGAAATGATAGCTCGCTAGACGCCTACTTGATCTAGTTTGACAACGAAACTAGATCAGTCACCTCAATTGATCTAGCTTGACAACGAAGCTAGATCCAACTCTTTAAACTTGTAAATCATGCATACTAAACTGTCACGTTTACTTTCCTTATCTGTACGCACTTTTAACTGTCATGCATTGCATCTTACATGTCATCCAAATTGATTGTTGCATTCGTAGCACACGCTACAATACTAGTGTTTCCTGGCTCGTGTTCCAGAAGCGAGCCCTGTAGTTGGAAACCCCAACGCTCGGATACCGGCTAGGCACCCACTTCTCGTGGGCACAACCCTATGCCAAATACACTTCCTGGCCCGTGATCCAGAAGCGAGCAAATGCTCGATACACGTAGGGGTGGGGTAAGAGATATGCGTCACCAGAGCACGAGATGGCCTGATCCGCCACTCCAGCCTGCAGGCGAAATCTCTAGTGTTTAAGTGAGTAAGAGATATGCGTCACCAGAGCACGAGATGGCCTGATCCGCCACTCCAGCCTGCAGGCGAAATCTCTAGTGTTTAAGTGATTAACAGTGATAAGTGAAAACAGTGATAAGTGATTCGTGAGTAGTGATTTGGTAGCTCTTGCTACATTGTGCATGCTTGTCTCTTTTAAACTGTTGCATCATACTTAAATGCCATGTCATTGCTTAATATTATAATTGCTAGGTTGTTAGTTACTTTCAGTTTCCTTGCACAAGTCTTTTAGACTTGCTGACATGTGCCCCTTTTCTCTTTTGGGTGTCACATGTTAGATTGTGAGCCAGAGTTGGTCGTTGAGGACGAACAGGTTGCAGGTGTTGAGTTCGAGGACATAGGAGACCAGTCCTGGAGCTCCTTCTAGCTGTTGTTGTTTTCTGCTTAGTCGTTGTTAGGCTGTCGGTGCGTAGCACCTCTCTTTTCTTGTTGATGATATGTATTATGTCGGCCATGCCTTAGGCCTCTTTCAGTCTCTTGTACTTTCCTTTTGATTTTTCTTTTAGCCTGGTGGCTTTTCTGTGATGTTGAAATTTATTGTGGATATTCTGAGATTGAATATTTTTTTTCTCTCTCTTTCCTTGTTATTATTGTTGTCCCGTGTCGGACTTGCAAGGACCTGCCAATTGATATTTTATACGCTTGTCAGACTGCAGCTTCACAGCTCCACGTCTGAGCGGACCTCCTCACGTCTCGCCTCCACATTCTTGGGAAGCGGGGCGTGACAGAACAACTGTTAACACATGGGTTCTAGTCAACTGCAACTGGAGTTGATGTGGACTCCTTCAATGAGGTGGAGCCTCTTCAGCCGTTGAGGTGGGACCTTCGGTTGGTGGAACCAGGGTCGAAGAAGGCTGTGTTTTGGGTTTTAGGCTGGAGCTCGACCAATCTCGCAGTCAAATAGGACGACCGTTTGACTTTTCCACTGGGTCGTGCCTCGAACAACCTACACCACAGACAATCATTAGGGGGGTCGGATTTGAGTTCCGACCTAAATCCCCTCCGATGCTTAAGTTAGTAACGACTTTAGAAATGCTCGTGCTGTCACGATCGACCCAAGGGAGATCATCTCGATTCCGTCACCTCAAGCGTTTGGAGGAAGAAATAAAAGAGTGGAAAGAATGAGTCTGACAGAGTACTTATTATTCCGTACCTCTGGAGTCTGGCCATTCTTCTGTTTTTCCTTCCTTTATTTATAGATAGATGCATCTCCTCAGTGATGTTGGCGAATAACGGTCACCAATTATGGTGGCACAATTATTCCTCGTAAATAGTCATAACCGTTGTCCACTCTTCACGCCATTAATGAGCTCGTAATCAACTGCCTCCTCAAGCTCCAGAAGTTCAATGGGAAAGTGACGTGCGGGCTATTGGTTCTTAGGTTCAAGACCAATGTTTTGATGATAATCAAAATGTTGTTGTGTGCTAATCATCTCATTTGTTTTAGTCTCAGATTTATTAATTTCTTATCTTGATGAGGAGACAAAACAATATGTGATGGGTGATGGTGGATAATGGTTCAAGGCTTTGGAGCAAAACGCCTACATGAAGAGTTTGGACTTCAAATGTATTTTTACATTTCTTCTGAATGTATTTTGCTCTTTATTTCATAGAATACTTGTAGCCTTGAATAGATGCACAACACACTTACATATGCTTTATATCCATCTTAGGGTTCATTAGAAATCATGTTGAACCCATCCCATTTAGTACATAACTTTAAACACACATGTGTGTGCATTTTAAAGTTGGACATGGGCCTAGTGAAGGGTCTCCAGATGCCTGACATGTCTGCTTTCTGATCTACAGAACACAGCCGTGGGTGATTCGCCCGATGCTATATGACCAGGCGTCTGAACCGTGGGTCAGACGTCTCGGTCATGCGCTCCAAGCGCCTGGATAGTGTAAGCAAACTTTTTTGTGATATCTGTCTATTTGGACCCATATTTGGAAACCGTCTGAAGGTCTCTCAGATGCCTGCACATGTCTCAGACGCCTAAGTGGTGTACTCTAGACATCTGATTGCCTTGCGCTTGAACTTTTGTAATCTGTTTTGACTTAAAAATATGTCAGTTTTTCTATGTTTAGAATTCTTATCTATTCTAAGTCCATTAGATTTTATTCTTTGTTAGCTGTCATACACATCTTAGATCACCTCAATTGGAGTTCATTTGTGTCAGTTATGACTATTTTGATGACTAGTGTTTTCTCGATTGAGTCTGTTGGAATTCTGCAATCTGTTTCTGACTTCAATTGGCTGTCATTTTTTTGTGGTTGGAATTTTCATCCATTCTAAGCCCATTAGATTGTATTTCTTGTTAGCTTTTTAATGCATCTTGCATCACCTCAATCGAAGTCCATTTGTGGGAGTTATAATTGTTTTGGTGATCAAGTGTTTTTTGGATAGATTCTCTCAGACGTCTGATGCAGTCATACTAGACACCTGAACAGGTAACCAGGGGCCTGGTCACCATTCATCAGGCGCCTGGTCGTTATGAAAATATGCCCATTTATATCTGTTGGGTGGGATTTTCGAGGGGCTGTTTTCTTGTCACAGTGCAGTTTTTGAGCTTATTTAAGCTAGTTTGAGAGGCTGTTTTTGGCACCACTCCAGTACAATAAGATCATACAATTTGAGGGTTTTCATTGAAGATCATTCTTTCCCTCACTCTCTCTTACTCTTTCACTTTGGTTAAAAGTGTTCATGCATTGATCTTACATCTAAAGAGAGAGTTCTTCCAAGTTCATTCAAGCTAATCATCATCTAGCACTTGGTGATTTCAATCTTCCATACCTTCACATACACAAACACATTGGTGAGATCTATTGAAGTCAAAAGTAAGATTGTTCTTTTTTTTCGTTTCTTTTGTTACAAAACCTAGTACTCGGGTTGTGAGTACATTGTGGGGGTTTACTCCATTTAGAGAGTTTCTCTCAATATCCTGGTATAGGGATTATAGCTCGTGAATAGCATTCTTTTGTGTCCCTATTTAGGGAGCATTATTGGAAAGCCATCGCTCCGGTGTAGGAGAATGGGACTGGAGTAGGATCGTCAGTGTAGGGTTCTGAACCGAAATACACCCCTTTGTTTGTGAATGCATTGGCGTATTTCTTATTGTGGTTGTTGTTGAGCGCTTTATTTTTATTTTTGATGCGTATTATGCATTGAATTATTAGTTACTTTTTATAAAGCATATTGCTTGGCTTTACACTATTTACGCCTTCGTTTAGTGTATTGTGTAGCATCAACTCCTAACAAGTGGTATCAGATCCTTGGTTTGGTGGCTTTTGCAAGCATGTCGTCTATGTCTCAACAATCTCCACCTTATTTTGATGGGAAGAATTATAGGGTTGTCTGGGTCCTTATGGCAATAAAATCGATGTCTGGCCCAAGTCGGACGGACGAAGATATCAAATAAAGCAGCGAAAAATCATCTTAAAACCTTTTTAAGAACAGCCCTAAAGATATTAACCCTAGCCAAGATCTCTAATATCCCGGGGTTGTGTCCGACCAACCCCTAAGGATAGATCTATCTAATATTTGCAATTATAAATGCATGAATATTTAAACTACATATCATTCACTTCGTTTCTGCGGAATACGAAGCGTCGTTTTCAGCAACATTTCTTTGGCCCCACGTCGCTTCTCACAAGCCGAACCGTGTTCCGAGCCGCACCTCATCCCGAGCCGAACCGCTTCCCGAACCGCACCGCATCCTGAGGCGAGCAACACCCTGGTCACCGAGCCAACCATGCATTGAAGAAGATTTCACCTTGAGTGGACCCTTCGTCAAGACTTCGGATCCGATCCGAGCTCCTTTGTAGCTTTGCTAAAGCCCGATCAGGAGCAAGGAAGAATTTAGGGAGAGAGGGAATAATTAATTTAAGTCTTAATCTGAGCGTGCTCTAAACTTTTGGGAGCTTCTCGGATTTGGAGACTTGGGGCAAGTTTCAAGGAAAGGGCAGACCCCTATTTATATAGGCGGCTGACCCCTCTCCTTCACTCCGTTTCCGATGTGGGACTAAATGTGTTGGAGAAGAAAAAAATCAAATTAGTTTGGCCTTACATGAAGGCCAAACTTTGACGAATTTTCTCTCCCTCACCATTGAGCTCCAAGAACGATGTCACACATCATTGCGAAGAGGGTTGAACGATGAACACGTAGGAAGAAACGGCACTCCATTCCGAGTTCATTTAACTACTCAAACGATGCTCCAAAAATCTGCCCAAATGTAGTTTTGAAAAAAAAAATGCAGCCGCCATGAGATGGCCCGAAACCCTAAGGTGTGGGGCCCCACGTGGGCCCCACGCGGGCTGCACATGCATGCATGCACAGTGCACGTGCCCAGGCACGTGCTATGCACGCGGAACAGCGGGTAGGCCCTGCCTAACAAGCACTGGTGCGCGCAGGTCGGGCGCCTGCTGGCACGGGTCCGACCCGCAATGCCCTTAATGGGCTAAAAGGCTATTTTGGCTCTATTTTGAGTGCTTGGAGTCCGATTTGACGCGGTTTGATCTTACTTTTAGACCGAAACGATCACGTTATCTAGGTAACCCTTTCCACGTGTTTATTATATTAAATATGTACGTAAACATTTTACGAAGCATTTAATTTCCTTTGCATCATTTGCAAAATTCACACATACAAATGAACTGAGGGAATACATCCCTCAACATCTCCCACTTGCACTCAGGATCATATATCCCCAGACTGTAAGCTAACTACAAACTCTTTGCAGTTTTTTTTTCCTTGCATCAAATGCATCTTCTCCCTACTTTCTTCCTATTACTTGATGAAGGTCTCACTCTGTGTGAGACCCCACAGCCTGACCCTACTACAGGTGGGGCTCGAAACCCTAGACGGCAGTGACCATGAGCAGAAGGTGCCGTCACTGTTTTGGTATCATACTTATGTAGTTAACTCATCGACATGAGTATTTTCGGGACCACCCTAACTGTGTCCATAATGAATACCGTAGTTTTAGTCTCTTCGTCAAAACTATGCCGCTTAATCAAGCCTAGGGTATGGTCAATTGTCAACCCTACTAGCTTGAACTTGGTTAGTTTCCATCGATCTTTAGTCAAATAATGTTGGACTTTTTCTAACATACTCTGGCCAGAGTTTTCACTAAAGATCGAACTAAAACTATGACACTAACTCCCCTTGACCGGGAGAGACGAATCATATCTTGGTCATTACTCTCCTCGCATGCTTCAAGTGTCACCCAACCAAAGACCTCTCAACGGGGCTTTCCTGAGGCTAGATTAATGATCTAAGTGACACCGTTCATGCACAGGTTTGTATAATGACCTCAAGTCAAAAGACCAACTTGCCTATCATCACTAAGAGTTATCATTGACAAATTAGTAAATATAAACTATATGATAACTCTCGTTGGGTCGTTCAGTGGACTCATTCTCCAATGAGCACATGTGTCTCGTCTCCGACTTCGCCAAGTCGAACGACCATGAGATCATCGTCACCACTCCATGGTGAAGACTAAGACACATTGGTCTATCCGATGTGTCGATATCCATTTCTCGAAACATCTACAACCACGAACCTTTTTAGACTTATGCTACAATCGGTCAAATACTTCTCCATGATCGAGATCTCCATCTTGATACATATTTGACCTCGCATTAAGTCTCAGGACTATACCTAAGTTCTAATGAAGACTATATTATTATTAACTTAGGGAAATTCGTACCAAACAGCTTACTGTTATTTTGAACAAGATGTTTGTACACATACATCGAGATAAATTTGCCTCGAGGGCAAACTATCTTGCTACATCTCCCACTGGTACTCAGGCCCATTTATCCCGATATCTCATACCACATTTACCCATAAGTCTTGGTAGAGCCTTCGTGAGTGGATCTGCTAAACTGTCTACTTTATACACTTAAGGGGTTTCCGTGTTCATTTTAGACCACACATTTGAATCTCATCCATATAAATCCCATGGTCCATTGGAATCCATAAAATATGTCTTGCTTGGATCTCATTCAGCTCATCGAGAATGATCCAAATTAGTTTACTGGTCATTTAGACGGTTCATACTCATTTCTGATAAAATGTCAAACTCTTTGACCACTTTGTCAAACCATATGTTCCGGCTCTTTGATGCCTCGCATGCCTTTTATTCGCTCCCACTGACCTTGAAAACTTTATGAGTTTGTTCTTCTAAATCATATTTGGAAAACAAACATAGTCCAGTATTTATGGTCATCATGAGCATTTACATCGAGTCTGATCCGAACAGATCTGTACACATCTGCTGGCGAGAAAGTTTCATCATAATCCATTTATAGGAGTTAGGATGATAACCGTTCTTAACCAACATAAGTTGTACTTCACTATTTTCCTTCCGCACCAATCTTCTAGACTCGAAGATTTACTTGCAGCCAAAGGAAACAATTTCCTTGGGCACATAAACTATGGTCCATATCTTATTTACGTGCAACGACCCTATTTCGGATTGCATTAAGTTACTAATCAGAGTCCCTACTCCGAAAGGCATTCTGGAAGTTGATCATCATCAACTATAATGTTTTACTCGACTTATAGTCTCACGAGACTTGAGTATTCCTTGTGACTTCTTAACGATTAATTTGAGGAATATTATATTTATAAGGTTCTAACATAAACTTATCAATGCCTAAGCATTATTATCTGGGTTTTAATCCAGAACGAGTATTGTAACTCAGAATCACTAGACATTTATCGAACTAAGTCTAACAGAGTACGATTCAAGCTCTCTAAAACACCGATGTGTTAAAAGACTTGACCTGAGAGAAAATCTCATTTTCTTTTAGTTACACAAGAATTACATAGTTAAGTATTCGACTCTTCGATCTGATCGAATCAGTTCAAATACTTCTTTTATTATGTTCTCTATTTCATTAGACTTGTGTTTCATCAAGAACACGTGTCATAATAAAATAAGAATACCTTATCTGGCTTATTTAGACTTGCATTTGGGTACATCTGTATGTACGAGACTACGAGTTCACCAACTCATTCTTCCACTGTCTTACAGATGGAATTTCGGCCATCATACCTTTGAGACAAGATTCACAAGTGTCGTTCGACTCATAATACGAGAGGTCAGACCCCTCTTTATGTGACTTGGGAAGATTAGTCTCTTCAGTACAACCTAGTCTTATTTTGCTGTGTAAGATTTGCTACTAACTTGTGTATTCATGTATGAATTCTTAATACAACATTGTTATACATTATAATCGCATCAAAACATTTCTTCTAAAGTAATGTGAGACATTTGCCAAGTGTGATATAAGTTCCTTATGGCCTAAAGACAACTTTTGTTCGTTAGCCTATATGTGAGACTATCTTCCTTTGTATAACAATTATTGAAATTTTAGACATCAAACATGTCCCATTTTCAGTTCCTCCTATTATGCATTGTCTTGTGATAAACCAAATATTCTCAATGAATTTTCATTAGTGCCTTTTCCTTTCTAAATAACATTTAGACATTTCATGTCCTAACACAAATATTAGCTATGCAAACATCACATGCATCCAAACACTTGAGCTTTACAACCTTGAGGAAACTCAACAAGTTGCTCGTCTCAAGATCTAATTTGGATACATTGTCTTGCACCACTCTTACACTTATCTTCGAGTCAAACAGTTTGATCGAAATTTCCAACCTTGCGGATTGAAACGGTTTTTCTATACAAACTTGAGAAGACTTAACAAGTTGTACGGAGAAACGTGTTTTAAACATCAGTATGTTCAAGCTACGCCTGCTCATAGAGGCAAGTGTTAAGTAGCGTGCTTTTATTGTGTTAAACTTTAGAGCTTAAGGAAATCATTGTCCTTAACTCGGTGCTAGGAAGGACACTTTTAATATCCATGAGAATATAGTTTGGTTTATCAAATATTCCTTAACTAATCAGTTTGTCCAGTTGACTTATTTCTTTTAAGAATATTATGATTTGGATTACACTTTTGTAAAACATAGAATTACCATAGTTTAGCCTATGTTCAATTTTAAATTTAGATAGAGTGGCTTTTATCTAACTATATCCTCCCACTATTTTGCGATCATTTTTAGCCAAAATAATGAACAATTTAATTAAATTAAATTAAATGGGAAAGAGATCCAACCACCCTGAGCCTTACAACCTTGAGTGTGCTCAACAAATTGCTTGACTATGCGATTGGTAGATGACTTTTCATCAATCATATCATATATGATTCCTTTATTGGTTTTTACCCCCAGCCACTTATGATCATGAGTGTGCTCATCCAAATCACAATGACTAGTCTAGTCTAACCCTTGTTTTCATATCTAATATAAACTTACACCGATACTCGAGGAGACCCGACGCAGCGGTTTGGGTTAATACCAGACCACATCTCATGCATGATGGAGTCTGTTTCCAAAACAGACCATGTCATACCTTGAGGAGACTCAACAACCATGACAGGCGTCTTTTAGTCTCCTAATCCAAAAACAAGGAGGGCTACGGCTAACCTTGAAGAAGATTTTTAATGTAATTGACTAGATGTAATTGACGGTGTCACATAATCATAATTCGCATCCTTGCGGTTCAGCAAAACATGGACTGAGATTTGGCTAGGCCAGGATTGCTATCCCCAGTCGAGCTAAGGTGATCCACTACACTAGTCAAAAAACACTAAACCAGATCATGGTCCATTGAAGGAAACTTATTATTCATATGTGTGCCATCGACTAGAATTGGCTTCATTAAAACTAGTTAATCCTATAAACTAGTTGATTCCTAAAATTTGAAATTATTAGGATTGGTGAATAACTTTTATTAATGTCCTTATCAACTATAAGTATTTTAAGGTACTATCCTAATCATGTATTATGCATTTAAAATTTAAATTGAAACAATTTAAATCATCGCATTTTGTTCAAAATTATTATTAGAACAATTAAAATAATAATTATGGGAGAGGGTTACCCTAATCATATATTAGGAGTTTAATTTGTTGCAACAATTTTAAATCATAGCATGTCCTTCAAAATTATCATATAATTTTCTTAAATCTTTTAATTGCTAGCCTAAAAGTCTTTCTTGTATTATCACATAATAAAGAAGAACAATTTAACCATTAAAATATCAACTAAACAATTTAGCTAAGAATGCAACCTAAAATTTTCTCATAAATCTAAGTTACATCAATAATTAATTATCAACATATAATAATTAAGATCTAATTTTAAAATCATCAAATGATTTTAAAATTAAATCTAATTTTCAAGAACAATTTTTGAAAATAAAACGTTGCTTGGGAACGACTATTTAATAATATAATTAAAACCACCATCTGATGGAGAAACATGATGTATCACATACATTTTATAATTGCAAAATATAAATCAAGTAGACATGGCTCTAATACCATTGTAGAGTTTTCTAGGTCCTTAGGGCAATAAAATCGATGTCCGGCCCAAGTCGGTCGGACGAAGATATCAAATAAAGCAGCGGAAAGTCATCTTAAAACCTTTTTAAGAACAGCCCTTAAGATATTAACCCTAGCCAAGATCTCTACTATCCCGGGGTTGGGTCCGAGCAATCCCTAAGGATAGATCTATCTAACATTTGCAATTATAAACACATGAATATTTAAACTACATACCTTTCACTTCGTTTCCGCAGAATACGAAGTGTCATTTTCAACAACATTTCTTTGGCCCGCACCGCTTCTCCTAAGCCGAACCGTATTCCGAGCCACACTTCATCCCGAGCCGAACCGCTTCCCAAACCACACTAAGTCCCGAGGCGAGTAACACCCTTGTCACCGAGCCAACCATGCGCCGAAGAAAATTTCACCTTGAGTGGATCCTTCGTCAAGACTTCGGATCCGATCCGAGCTCCTTCATAGCTTTGCTAAAGCCCGATCAGGAGCAAGAAAGAATTTTGGCAGAGTGGGAATAATTAATTTAAGTCTTAATCCGAGCATGCTCCAAACTTTTGGGAGTTTCTCAGATTTGGAGACTTGGTGCAAGTTTCAAGGAAGGTGGGCAGACCCCTATTTATATAAGCGGCTGACCCCTCCGCTTCAGTCCGTTTCCAATGTGGGACTAACTGTGTTGAAGAAGAAAAAATCAAATTAGTTTGGGCGTACACGAAGGCCAAACTTTGACGAATTTTCTCTCCCTCACCGTTGAGCTCCAAGAACGATGTCACACATCGTTGCGAAGAGGGTTGAATGGTGAACGCGTAGGAAGAAAAGAGACTCCATTCCGAGTTCGTTTGACCCCTCAAATGATGCTCCAAAAATCAGCCCAAACGTAGTTTTTTCGCAAAAAAATGTAGCCTTCATGAGATGGCACGAAACCCTAGGCTGTGGGGCCCCATGCAGGCTGTACGTGCACGTGCATAGTGCACGCACCTGGGCACGTGCACAGCAGGCGGGGCCCTGCCTGCTTCAAGCGGGCGGGCCTCGCCTTGCGTGCGCGGGCGTGCGCGAGTTGGGTCGGGCGCACACTGGTGTGGGTCCGACCCGCAATGCCCTTAATGGGCTAAAAGGCTGTTTTGGCTCTATTTTGAGCGTTTGGAGTTCGTTTTGATGCGGTTTAAACCTGCGTTTAGACCGGGACGATCATGTCATCCAGGTAACCCTTTCCACGCATTTATTATATTAAATTTGTACGTAAATATTTTACGACACATTAAATTCCCTCATCATATGCAAAATTCACACATACAAATGAACTGAGGGCATACATCCCTCAACAAGAATTATGCTCAATGGAGGACAAAGATGATTGATCACCTCATGAGCAATAAACTTTGGGATGCGGTTTCTTTGGCTACTTCAAATTTCGTGATGGACGCTCAAGCCAAGAGGATTTTGTGCATCTCCACCTGCAATCATGATTTCGATGAAATTTCCTGGATGGAGACGACACATGAGGTTTGGAGCTGCCTTGAAGCCAACTACACTATGGTCAAAGTTTCTAAGGATTAGTCAAGAGAAAATGAGGTATCTCAAACTCAATCCTCTTATGAGCATGATATTGTTAGTTCTAAAAATTCATTTGATGCTCAAATTTGTAGTGCACCTTCACATCATGATGACATATGATTGCACTACTTTGCATTCTCCTCACCTTTTATTGACTGAATATTTGCATGCCGAGAAAGAAGGACTTCTTTCTCAAATTCGTGAGTTACGGGAAGAAAATTCTTCTCACAATCATCAGTTGGACAATGCTCACATTACGGATTGTGACTCCATCATTCTTGAGAGAGATTCTCAAATTGATGTTTTGAGAAATGAGACATTGCCTCTCAAATCTCAATGTCACAAGCTTAGCTCATGTCTATGCACTAGGAATGACGACATTTCTTCACTTTTGAAGAAGTGTGAGCTATGGTCTACTCAACTTTTGAGTAAGAACAAGGGTTTTGGATTCTCATCTTTGAATTTGTCTAAACCAAGCTCTTCTCCTAGAAGAACTGTTCGAGTTTGCAAGTATACGATGTCGAGAGCTTTGTAAAATTGTAAAGGTTGTCGATCCATAGGGAAGGTGATTGGTATAGGTCTTGGGTTTATAGTTCAGACTCCGTGTGACTGTGCTAGTGTGGGATGTATCCAAGAGTTTGTCATGGTTATCTCTCACAAAAACTAATAATAAAGGGAAACTAGGGCACCAGAAATCACCACAAGGATCGTCGGGTATCGATGCTAGGTTATAACTCTTAGGTTGGATTGGTTTCATATGGCGATATTGTCGCGTCTTGAACGTGAAATTCGTAGCCAATTATCGTTGAACTACTCATCTAACGTATCCCATGCTTAGCCCCACCATCATAGATGCTTCACATGCAATACGAGCATTAAGATCGACAATTTATTCTCAATCTCCACTCACGCCATTATCGTGGATTAGAGTTTTGATATGTGATGTGATGGAACTTATTGATGCTACTATCGTATATCATCAATTAAAGATATAGACGCATCTGTGGAGTCTCGTAGAGTGAGTGCCACTATCGTGGATTATGAACCTTAAGTGAATCCACTAATGACTCTAATCAAGCCTATAGAGAAATTTCTACGGTACGCGCCACTATCGTGGATCACGAACCCTAGATGAGAATCCTCTAAACTTGGGTAGGTTGATCACATCACATCCTTAATCACCAAATTAACCAAAAAATTATAACCTTAGCATCTAAACCCTAAAATCCTAGGGTTCATCCATTAGCCTTAGATGGAACTACTCATAATTCATAGCAAAAGCAATAAAACCAATAATAGAAATAAGGTTAAACATCATCGCAATCATTGATAACCAAAAACAATAAGAATGGATAAGAAAACAATACCCAACCAATAGAGAACGAGAAGTCTCTTCAGAAAATTAATATCCAACAAGTTTCTAAGCAATAATCTTCTCCAAAAATCCAATCTTTGCTTAAGATAAAAAAATATCGGCTACTCTAAAAAAAATTAAAACTAAGTTCTGGCTCTGCTTAACCTAGGAAAGATAAGTTCCTATTATACATCCAAGTTTGAACCCGTTAAAATGAATAAAACCCTCAAATCGGGTCAACTTCTGTGCTTGCGAGCCGCCCGACTCAACCGAGTGGCAATGCCACTCGGTTCGAGTCGGGCTTCGATGCCTCATCATCCCTCACTTGATGCCTTAGTCTCCAAATGGAAGAGTTTTCACTTGGACCTAGTGGGATTGCACTCGGTTGAGTTCCGAGCTTCGATCTGGGCTCAAAAATGATGTTCTTCCTTAATTTTCGCTCGATCGAGTCACATCCACTCGGTCGAGTGGGCAAGTCTGCTCGGTCGAGCTGTAATAGCAAAATATGCTTAAAATGGGCATTCTATCGTAATTCTTACTCGACTGGGTAGCAAGGCTACTCGGGTGAGTAGCAAAGCTACTCGGGTGAGTAGCTCTTTAGATCTTCAGCGGCTAAGCGTTAAAGCCGCTCCTTTTTTCTCTATACCCACTCAGACCGAGTGGGATTGCCACTCAGACCAAGTGTGCTGGAATGCTGAGGGATGTTGAAGCTTCATCATTTCTTGGTCTCTTCTCCTTCCTTCTTCCTCTTCTCCTCAAATCCTCTTCTCCACTAAGTCAAGCACCTAGCAAGCCATGCCATTGATGCTCCTGTCATCTCAAATGTGTCAATAACTCTATTTTGCTCCAAATCTCCTCAAAACTCCAGAAAACAGAATAAAAGCTCTGAAAGTAATATAATCCAATAAATGATTAAATGAGCGATAAAACGAGTTTAGAGTGACTAAAATGGCATAAAATAATGCGATAAAAGTATTGAAAATATAGACGCATCAAGCACCCAAAATAATTTTGTGGGGGAGCCTTCTAAGGGATATGTCACATCCAAGTCTTCTTTTGGCCAAAAATCAACTTTGAATATAAAGCCAAAGAAGAATTAATCATATTTGTACACTTCACTCAATAAGAAGCCATTCAAAACAAATTGTTATGAACACTTCTTCATCTTTGCATGTGCATGATGTGTCTACCCATATGAATGATTTATTTTCTATGCATGCTAGAATTGAACCCACTCATTCTTCACATGCTATTATTGCTCCTATGAATAATAGAAAATTTTCTTGTGTGGATGCTCTAAATGCTACATCGCATGTTTCACATACGGGGCACACTAATATTTATGTTCCACCTCATAAGCGTGCACCCACACATCCTATTCATATCCCTACTCAACAACTCCTAATGGAACCCAAAACACTTTCTTTGTGGAGTCTTAAGAATGTATCTCGGGATGATAGGAACACATATATAGATTCATATGTTCGAAATGTAATATTTTCATGCGACTTTATACGGAAACCAAACTCCACATTTGTTTAGTTTCCACCTTGCTAGCACTCACACACTTATATTAATTGCTTAGGCACCATGCATGTATGCTTACTTTATGTACCCACTTTTAGTGTGAGATTTTTCATAGCTCCCATGTTTGGATGTTTCATATGATTTTCGGGGAGTATGGAATGCTTGCTTGCTTGCATGTTATTTTCTTTTCATATGCCATGTTTATGTGATTCACATCATTTTTTTTGCATATGAGTAGGTTTATTTCAAACCCTTGGACTTTATCAATTTGGCACATTCAAATCTTTTTGATAAGCCAAAGGGAGAGAAATTGTGCTTATGTAAAAATATATACGATTTGCTTTTATGCATTCTTTTGTTGGTACTGTTTTTACATAAACACACCCATCAATGTGCTTTATGCTTTAATTGTTCACTTTGTGCACATGTGCATATTGATAGAGGGAGTTTGTTAGCACACATTGTATTTTCAATGTTTATGTTATATTTTTACATAATGTTTTGTCATCATTAGAAAGGTGGAGAATGTTGGTTCTTGGATTTAAGACCAATGTTGTTTTGATGATGATCAATGTTAGACTCATTTTATGCACCTTTTTCCACCTCCTTTCTTCCCACACTTTCCGCTTTTATTTTATACCATTCACGCTATTTCTCCTGTTTTTACATGTTTTTGTACATTTGATGCTTTGGGTATGTATTTTGTGCATTTCAGGGAAATCCACATGAAAATGGTGCGAATCTATGATCTGTTGAGCAAGAGAGAGAAAATGGCAAGTATTAACGAAGATCGGAGCCCAAGGAAGGGAGATACGGGTCAAAATGTAGGCAACACATCCGTTCATGCACATGCACGACCGTGTCATATCATAAGGCCAAAAGAAGATCTTTAGCATCATTTGCACGACTGTGCAGATTTGCGGCACCGCCGTGCTTAATTCCACTACACAGAGCAGAGAGCTCCCTGGCAACATGGTTGTTTCATACGGCCGTGCCTCGGCCGTGCCACCTGGAGATGAAGAGGGCTTTGAGAAGGATCGACACGGCCGTGCTGACTTGCAACACAATCGTGCTCGAAGCAACAGCTGCCACCATACACTAGGTCATTTAGTGGTGGAACGGCTGTGTGAACTTGTGGCACGGCCGTGTGGCCCCAATTGTCTGCCTAGACTATTTAATGCTGAATGCGATTTGAGAGAGGAAGGTGATCTTTTAGTTCTTTTTCATTTGCGATTTCAAGGGGTTTTTCTCCCCCTTTGGGGGCTATTCTTGAATTGTCCTTAAGACTCTTAATTCTTGTTTGCTTGTAATGAATTCTCATTTATCTTTAGTTTAATTTCGTATGTATTACTCTTAATTTACTTTCTAGTTCCTTTGTGATGTTTTCCCTTATTTGCTATTTGTCATTTGTTGTAATGTTAACAGATTAGATTTTTGTGTCAAGGGCTTAGCTAATCCATAGTGTAGATTGTTTATGGGGGTGGATCGCCCCAAATTTCATTTCAATTAGGGTTCTAGTCTTAGGAATAAGCTTTGATGAGCTAAATTCATCCCACCTTGTAGCAAAGGAGGGTTGAATATCTAGTGGTAGTTGCCAACTTACCGTCAAGCACACTCACTAGAATCACCACTACTGTAGCGTCCGACTAATCATAGGGAGTACGTGAAGGGGTCCAACCTATTCTCTGAGTCCTCTCTCATGGTCAGACATCGAGAGGATGAGGATTGAGATTCGATTATCATCTAGGGTTATAACCCGTTGACTCGAGAAGCTAGATCAACCAGCATGCTCAATTTGCACTAGCGGTGACGCTTGGCCCTTAGTACCTTTCTTTATTTTTGTATTTTTAGTGTAGTTACCCATTCTCTGTTTTTATTCACGTAGCTAGCTAGATACATGATTATCCGATACTCATACCATCGCCTCCCTGTGTTCTACACCTGTTGTACACGATCCGTATTGCTTGCGGTTTATATATATATCGTAGGCTACACGACCAGTGCGATTGCAAAATTTTTAAAGCACACAACAAGATTTTTGGCGACATTGCCGGGGAGGCAATCGGCTTGACTTTGCATTGATTTTGTGTTTAGTAGACAGTGTTTTCTTTTTGTTAGATTTATTCTTTTTGACACTAACCATACTACTGACAATTGTTTTCGTCCTTGTTCTTCTTTGATGCCCAGGAGGTGAGTCAGTTTGGTTAACCTAGTACCTCTCTCGACCCCCAAAATTGAAGCTACATTGAGAAGATTAAACAGGGAGAGACATAGAAGGGAATTACAAGAAAGAATGGCTAACAAACTGGAACCTCCAAAGTCTCTCATGAACTTCATCATGCCCTCGAGGAGCCCTATTTCCAGCATTCGGTGCCTTACAGTCACGTCAACATATTTTGAGCTAAAGCAAGGCCTCATTCAGTTTATTCAGCAGGACTAGTTCAGCGGTCATCACTCTGAAAGCCCAAATGAACATCTGACAAATTTTCTGGAGAAGTGTGATACCATCAAGCTGAACAACGTTTCTGAGGAAGTCATAAGATTGCCGTCATTCCCTTTGTCTTTAAGGGACAAAGCCAAGAAATGTCTAAAAAGCAATGAAGCAGATTTTTTACCACCTGGGAATCCGTAGCAAGGGCCTTCTCGAACAAGTTCTTCCTGCCTATAAAAACCGTGAAGTATAAAAATGAGATCACCTCATTCTGTCAGCTGGATGGGGAAAGCCTGTATGAAGCATGTGAGCGGTACAAGGAGCTCCAAAGGAGATGCCCACACTATGGGATTCCGAAGTGGTTACTAATTCAGACCTTCTATAATGGCTTGAAGAATCAGACGAAAATCTCAATTGATGCTGCGGTATGAGGAGCCATCATAACGAAGACCCCATTAGCGGCAAAGATGTTGTTGGAAGAAATGGCTTCCAACAACTACCATTGGGGCAACGAGAGGGATTCCACGAAGAAGGGTGGCAAGCTTGAGGTTGATGAGATTACGCTCTTTGAGAGCAAGTTTGACAGCTTAGCCCAACAAATCTCTTAGATCAAGGCTGGATCAATGGGAGCTTCCTCTTCGCCAGTTATGGTGGCAATTGTGAGATATACAGAGTTTAGGGGCACCAATCCCTTGAATGCCAGTTTGGAGCTGTACAAACCCAGGGCATGTCATTGGAGAAAGTGAATGCCTTGTACAATCATAGGCCTCAAGGAAACCTGTATTCCCAGACTTATAATCCGGTGTGGCAAAAACACCCGAATTTCTCATATCGGGAAGGAAACTTCCAAGCTCCATCACCTCAGCAGATTGGGTTCTAGTAACCAAGGGCAATGGGTAATGTGCCGGCACAACCACTGAAGTCTTGCTAAGAGACTAATATTGAGGGCTTCATGGCCCATCAGGCACAAAGGAACGATAGCTTCCAAACTGCCATCATGCAGGGGAGTACTAGAATTGATGCTCTTACTGCCTCCAACAACATGTTGGAGACCCAGTTGGCCCAGTTGGCACAGCAGGTGGGCGCCATAGTGAATAATCAAGGATCACTCCTCGCTCAGCCCAAGCAAAACTTAAGAACGATGAATGTTGTCATGCTGAGGAGTGGTAAGAAGCTAGATGGACCTCAGGGTGAGCAACACATCTCCGAGAAGGATAATGATTCTGGAGAGCTGAAAGATAAGGAAGATATCACGAATCCGACACATATCTATGTTCCGCCTGTGCCATACCCATCAAGGTTGGCTAAAGGGAAGTTAGAGGAGAGACGAGTGACCCCCTACCCATACCATTGCACCACGCACTTCACTTAGACACATTGGGGGCAATGTGTCATTCTAGCTTGGGGGAGAGGCGTTCCTCTAGCCTCACTCCTAGCGTGGGGGAGTCAGTCCGGAGTCCTGGGGGTGACTGTTGTTGTTTTCTGATCTAATCTTCTGTTTGATGATGTTGTTGTTGGTTTGTGGTGCCCGTCGGTGCCACCGTCCCATGTATTTGATGATGATCCTGTTCGTTGCGTGGCCGAGCGGCCGTATCACCTTTTTGCTTTTCTTTCTTATTTTTTGTTTCTTTTTTACTTTTGTCTAGTTTTATGTTTTCTTCATATACATTTTCCATTTTTCCATTTTCTCCTTTTTACCTGCATTTTCCACTTTCCTTTGTATCTCTTGTCGATATGATCCCTCAGGAAAAACCATGACCACTTACTGGCTTTATACACTCTAAGCTAGAGGTAATTTTTAGCACACACTTTTGACACCTTACGATGGTACGACTTTCACACTACCACCCTCACGATTTCATTTTTAACCCACTTCCATGAGTGAGATGAAACTGGCGCCCGTTCCGCCTCCAATGAGATAGGCTAGTCGTTTTTCGATCCTTTAATTTCATGACACTAGGTTCTTCCGATAGCATGGGGTAGATTGAGTCTCGATAGGGTTTGTCTTTTCACCTAGATCATACCCCCCTTACTATGGTGTTGGCATGCTCTAAAAAAATCTAGAGAATAAATGCACCATTCTCCCTACTTCGTCGAGTAGCTGGGTCTCAGGGCCTCAGGAATCTCTGAGATTCGCATCGAAAGATGATGTTGGGATAGTGCATAGAAATAAGACCGGCTTAGATGGTTCAAGGGATTAGGCCCGAGGGGTCCCTGTTGGATACAATATGTAGTTGGATACAACGATCGATGACTTCGTGTTTGATGATAACAAACGTGTGTGAACAATTTGATGTGTGTGCTAAGTATTTTCAGGAGTGGCAAGCTCGTAAATACTCAAAGGGGGACTTAGTCAAAGTGATGGAGAAATTCCAATTCATATGCAAAGAAGACTTGCTCAAAGATGGAGTAATAAGGAGGGATCCCATTCATATCAAAAGTGATTGAACCAAATCCCATTGCAAATCCTATTTTCAATAGGATTGCAATTCAAATCTCATGCAAATCAATTTGTGATTAAATGAGACCCTATTCAAATCCTATTGCCATTCAAATTCAAAACCTATTGCAATCAAATTCAAACTCCAAATCCTATTGTGATTAGAAGAGATCTTCCATATTATTATTTCAAATCCTATTCAAGTTAGTATTTCTTCCAATCTCCTTATTTTAAGGGATTTTACAAGAGCATAATTGATCTCCACCTCCTCCTATATAAACACACATACAAGGAGAGCAAAAAGATGCTGCTACAACAAAGAAAAACATTGCGACCAACACCATAGAAAACCATATTGCCACAAGTTGTCAACATCCAAGCTAGCAAGGGCCAAAGCAAAACTCCTCTTCCTTTGTCGCAACAACACCAAGAGGGAGCTCCTCCAAATTCCCTTTGTCGTAACATCAAGGGGGCTCCATCTTCAACCTTGCCGCAAGTTATTAATTTGACAAGAGTCTCTCCTCCTCCAAGGCCGCAACTTGAAGGAGGCTTCAACATCTACAAGGCCACAAGTTCCCAACTCCTTCAACAAGGCTGCAAGCTACAAAGGTGGTTCGTATTCGTTGCCGCAAGCAAGAGCTTCTCCTTCTCCATCCATAGCCGCAATCTACAAAGCCAAAGAAGGAGGTCTCAACATCTTGGGGGTTCCACAACTTGAGATTAACGACTACATCTTGTCAGATTGAATCTGACCAGCGCTGAATGACAGAGACGACGACACCTACACGAACTGAGCTTTTTTGAACTCTATATTTATTTATATGCGTGTATTGGTCTGTTGATATTTGTAGGTTACTTATTCATTTATTTTTGGGGTCTTGTCTCGTCGGTGCTAGTCAAGAGAAAGAGTTTACTAGATTAATAGTGTTTAGCACTTTGGTGAGTGCGGTATGGAACCTGGTGAGCGTAGAGTAGGTGCTCGTAGCTCTTTACGGTTGTACCCTTATAACATATTAATGCTAGTAATTGCTTTGGGACTAGAGTAGGTCGTTGGGATGACCTAACCAGGGTAAATCTCTCGTGCACTCTGTGATTGCTTTTATATACTCTGTGTCTAACTATCTCTGGTGAATAATTGCATGTGTTATCTCGAGAATTTTTATTAGCATATTCACACACTCTCTAGGCTTAGATCCAGATCCAACAAGTGGTATCGGATCAGGTTAGAGGATCTAGTCTAGATGACCATGAATATATCTGATTCAGCTTTTACTGAAGGCCAATCTACAGTTAGACCCCCTAAATTTAATGGCACTAATTTTGCTTCCTAAATTTAATGGCACTAATTTTGCTTCCTAAATTTAATGGCAATAATTTTGCTTACTAGAAAAGTAGAATGAGAATCTATTTAGTGTGTGTTGACTAGGATGTGTGGAAAATTGTTAAAAAGTCTATAAACCACCCATTATTAAAATTGAAGACACTGAAGTTCTAAAACCGGAAGATAAATGGGATGATGCTGATTGAAAACTTTTTTCTCTGAATGGTAGAGCTATGAATGCACTTATTTGCTCGTTTGATAAAGCTGAGTTTAATCGTATCTCTCAATGTCAAACTACGCAAGAAATTTGGCATATGCTTGAGGTGACACATGAGAGAACATCGCAGGTGAAGGAGTCCAGACTTGCTTTGCTCGGCACAGAATATAAAAGCTTTTGCATGCTTCCATCAAAGTCCATTAAGGAGATGTTTGCGAGGTTCACATACATCGTCTACACGTCTAGCTCTCTTGGAAAGTCATACTTAAGTCTGGAGCAAATAAGTAAGATCTTGAGGGCATTGTCGAGCTCCTTCCGTCTCAAAGTCACAGCCATTCAGGAAGCCAAGGATCTATCAAAGATGAGAGTGGAAGACTTAATAGGTAACTTGATGTCACATGAGCTTGAGCTGCAGAGTATAGAATTAAGATAGAAACCAGAGACCAATGCTTTCAAACCACTAGCTCTTCAAGCTAAGGAAGATGACGATGATGATCTTGATGAGGAGCAAGCACTGATTGTCAGAGGTTTCAGAAGATACTTCAAGACCAACCAATGACGAGCTGAAATGGCACAAAGGTTTAATCGCTCTAACAAATTTAATCCTGCTAGAAATACTTCTGAACAGAATACTACTGATAAAATTCAATGTTTTAAATCCAGGAAGCATGGACACTTTATGAGGAATTTCCCACAAGAAAAGAATCACACTACGGAGGAGAAAGGAAAATCTTTGGCAGTAACGTGGGACAATGATAGAGAGGATGAGACTCAGGAGGAGACTGCTCAGTCCTCCCTCTGCTTGATGGGAGAGCATGACGAGGTAAAACGTTGCACCAAAGTAGACCTTCTAAATATTTGTAAAGAAATGAAAGCTGAAATTATTGATATAGAATCTACTGTAGAGTGCTTAAGAAATTCTAACTTTGAACTGTAACAAGAAAATTGTGACATGTCAGAAGAAGTAGATAAAATGAAAGCTAAAATTGTTGCATGTAATTCTACCATTAATCTGTTGAAAAAGAAAAAATCTAGCATGCATGATAAAAGTGAATGCCTTAATTGTCCTACTTTATTAAAAGAAAATGACATGTGTAAAGAAAAATTGGTTAAACTAGAAACTGAAAATAAAGAGCTTATTGAAAAGATGTGCATGCTAAAAAATAAGCTTAAAGGAAAAATGATTGAGTTTGAAAAGAAAGCTGAAAATATGAAAAAGAATGCTGAAAATATGAAAAAGAATGAAGAGGAAAACACGAAGGCTTTCATTAGTAAATGCACGTTGCTTGTGAACGAAAATATTTACTTGAAATCTAAAGTCACGAACCTAGAATTGACCATAAAGAAATTTGGTGTGGTGAAACAATCTTTGGATATAATTCTTGGAAACCAAATATATGGCAATAATAGGCGTGAACTTGGATATGATTTGAAACGTGTTGAAAAGTCAAAATATAAGAAAGTTCCCATTGAGACAACAAAAGCTAGAAATATTTATGCAAAGTGCTTTACATGTGGTTGTGTTGGTTTACTTCTTATTATTGCAAATATAGAAACAAGAATATTAAATTTGGGTTCCTAAGAGTTTGATGACTAACATGAGTTGACCTTATTGGATTTCAAGGTCACACATAACATCTTCTGTGTAGGTAAGATGGATGGACGAGGAATTATGGATTGGACGTCGCATTTCATTAAAAAGTTCCTTTGCCAAACGACAATGTGAAGGTATGGTTTCTTCCATGAGCTTAATGTATACCTTCATAGTATTTTTCTGTGTGCTTGATTTGTTTTTGTTTGTGTGCTAGCATTTGCTTGTTAGGAGGCTTTAGTTCTTTATAAAATCAAAACAAAAAAATATGAAGAATACAAAAAGCTATAAAAATGGTGCTTAATGTGTATCTTTCTTTTGAATCGTTAAATTGGTATTAATGAATGAGATTCATATCCATGTAGAAATTGATGTATTATTGTTACAGCTACATGTGCATGCTTAATTTTCTAAATAAACAAGACATGTTCAACGATTTGAATAATTTGATTTCTACATCTATATTGTCACTTCCACAAGTATTAAATATTGTACATTTGGACACATCTTTTATGAAATATCGGAAAGTGAATGTAGGATGATAAATTAACTGAAATTCTACGGGATATGATGTGTCATGCCTTGGATAAATAATAGAGCTCAAACGAATTGAATTGAAAAAAATAATTATTATATATAAATAAAATGAAAAGAAAGAAAATGACCTCCATATGAAAAATGGATACGATCCATGGCAACGATACTACCCACGAGTATCCAACATAAGTTTCAAGAGTAAACTATAGCGTTGGTGTTATACTCGTCAAGCAATGCCACCCCACATCTAAGAGTCCTCATAGGCTATGTTTTGGGTGTGGTAACTTGAACTCATTTTCAATGAGATGGGAAAAATCAATCCTACATGATATCATGTTCCATGGGAAAGTGGATTGGTTTTGGTTGAATTTCTTGAAAGTTCTTCTTATGTGCTTAAATGTTTAATCATCATACTTACACAATGGTGTAGAAGTCATTGTTATAATTTTCATTGGATTTGACTTGTTTATTCTACGAATGTCTACATGCAAATGTATGTTGTAATTTATAATGCTCCCTTTTTGCATATGATGTGCCATTGACTTCGTTGTACACTTTTGATGATACCAAAAGGGGGAGAATATATTGAGAAGATTTGGTTGAATGATGTGCTTAATGCATAATGTTCCTAATGAATAATATGAATATGTGAATATTGTGCTTAATGAATATGTGTTCAAGGGGAAGCATGAACAAAGGGGGAACATTAATATATGGGGAGCATGCATATACATGTTGAATATCATTGTTATATTGTTGCATACTTCCTCCATCATCACATTTCACACACACATATCACGATGATATTATTTGGACCGTTATTGCTCAAATCATATATATGATTTGTCATCATCAAAAGGGGGAGATTGTTGGATACAACGTGTAGTTGGATACAACGATCGATGGCTTCGTATTTGATGATAACAAACGTGTGTGAACAGTTTGATGTGTGTGCTAAGTGTTTTCAGGAGTGGCAAGATCGTAAATACTCAAAGGGGGACTTAGTCAAAGTGATGGAGAAATTCCAATTCATATGCAAAGAAGACTTGGTCAAAGATGGAGAGACAAGGAGGGATCACATTCATATCAAAAGTGATTGAACCAACTCCAATTGCAAATCCTATTTCCAATAGGATTGCAATTCAAATCTCATGCAAAACAATTTGTGATTAATCAATTTGTGATTAAATGAGATCCTATTCAAATCCTATTGGCATTCAAATTCAAATTCTATTGCAATCAAATTCAAACTCCAAATCCTATTGTGATTAGAAGAGATCTTCCATATTATTATTTCAAATCCTATTCAAGTTAGGATTCCATCCAATATCATTATTCTAAGGGATTCTACAAAAGCCTAATTGATCTCCACCACCTCCTATATAAACCCACATCCAAGGAGAGCAAAAAGATGCGGCTACAACAAAGAAAAACATTGCGGCCAACACCATATAAAACCATATTGCCACAAGTTGTTAACATCCAAGCTAGCAAGGGCCAAAGCAAAACTCATCTTCCTTTGCCGCAACAACACCAAGAGAGAGCTCCTCCAAATTCCCTTTACAACAACATCAAGGGGGCTCCATCTTCAACCTTGTTGCAAGTTATCAAGCTGCCAAGAGTCTCTCCTCCTCCAAGGCTGCAACTTGAAGGAGGCTTCAACATCTACAAGGCCGCAAGTTCCCAACTCCTTCAACAAGGTCGCAAGCTACCAAGGTGGTTCTCATTCATTGCAGCAAGCAAGAGCTTCTCCTTCTCCCTCCATAGCCACAAGCTTCAAAGCCGAAGAAGGAGGCCGCAACATCTTGGGGGTGCCACAACTTGAGATTGACGACTACATCTTGTCAAATCAAATCTGAGTGCTGAGCGACAGAGACGATGACACATACACGAACTGAGCTTTTCTAAACTCTATATTTATTTATATTCATGTATTGGTGTGTTGATCTTTGTAGGTTACTTATTCATTCGTTTTTGGGGTCTTGTCTAGTCGGTGCTAGATAAGAGGGTCTTGACTAGTCAGTGATAGTTAAGAGAGAGCGTTTACTGGATTAATAGTGTTTAGCACTT